>JAQQSW010001092.1:2689-22462 GCA_028646575.1 Pseudocheirus occidentalis
TTTGGCTTGCTGAAAGCACACCCCAGGACCACCACCCAAGACCACAATCTGGATCCAGGCTGCTCAATGCAAGAGCCCTTGGCCCTGATCAATTGTCTTGACCCCCCTGCAATCGGCAGGCCAGGAGCTCTGAAGCAGTCCAGTGGAGGCAGTTGCTGCTTACAGCCAATCCTGCCGTTTCACTGCTACTTCCTTGCCCTGGGGGCAGATTGGTTGAACTGCTTTTCCTCCCCCAAATTTAGCTTGAAAGCTTGACTTTCACTGACCTTTATCTAATCCTTATTTTTCCTGCCTTGATTGATGTGCAGATAACTCCAGGTGGTGTAGATCTGCTCTCCATAGACTCATGCTGTGCCTCTGACTACCCTGGGGCCTGGTCGGGGTTTTGGTTTCAGGCTGGGCCGGCCTCGGCTCCCAGCCTGCCACGATGAGCCCCTCCTGCTGAAGTGCCTTCAGCGAGAGATGTGTTTTCTGTATTTTTGTGAGTTTGGGAGCCCTAAAATTTGTTTAGAGTCATATTTTATGGGTATTTAGGGTGGCTGTGTGAGAGCTGTGAAACTTTGTTGCTTCTATGCCACCATCTTGGCTCTGCCCGTCTATGTGATTTCTTTTAGTAACAATACATTTTTTGATATATATTGCCTTATTTTCTTATTTACTTTCCACAGAAATTAACTTCACTTCACACACTTGACAACTTAATGCAATTAATCCCCCCCCAATAAAAAAGCACACATACACAAGTTTCTTAATTATTTTTCATTTTCCCTTTGAGGTCTAATGTTATGGCACAAAGTGAATGAATTCCAGGTAGAAATATCCCAGGAAAATGGAAATGAAGCTAACTAGTTACTGTTTAAAAGACTGTGGTTTCAATAATAAGAGGGAATCACTGGACTTTCTTATTCTAAAACAGACTCACAAAATCTTAAAGCTGTAAAAGATGCTACAGGCCATATGATCAAACTTATATCTTAATGATAATTACCTCTACTCAATTTAATTCAACAATTATTTTTAAAAACCACCTACTTAGTTAGGGCAGCTGGGTGGCACAGTGGATAGAGTATCAAGCCTAGAGTCAGGAGGATCTGAGTTCAAATACGGCCACTGATACACACTGGCAAATCACAACCTCAATTCTCTACCCCTTCCAAAAATAATAATAAAAGCCACCTACTATGTCATGGTACTGGAAATATAAAGACAATGATAAGAAAGCACATAAGGGCAAGAAATTTGGAATTATGTCCTGAGACAGAGGGAGGAAAGTAGAGATAAGCTGTGATTTCATTGATATAGGAAACTTTCTCTAATAATGCTGACTGGCACAATCTAATATTTAGTCTTAGAGCCTGGACCATAATATTGAGAAGTTAATTGTCTTGCTCAATATAAAAGAGTATGTGTCAGAAACTGAGTTTGAATTTAGGTCTTTCTGCCTTCAAGGCTTCTTTTGTGTCCAATGAAATATGCAAAATAGTACCACGCAATTATAAGAAAAAGAAAACATTAAATCAGGAAATGAGGTAGTGCTTGAGGTGAGATTTGAAGGGATCAGGTCATTCCATAATTATAGTGGAAGTGGAAGAGCATTCCAGGTATAGGAGACAAATGGAGTCAAGAAACAGAGACGAGGGAAAGGGAAATATTTTGCTAGAACACAGAAAGTGAGTTAGAGATGTGAAATCTGCAGGAGAAGTTGGATTGGAACCAAATTGTGAAAAGTTGTAAATGACAAAGAAAGCATTTGCATTTTTTTCCTAAAGGTAACTCAGAGCTACTGGAGTTGCGAGTTCTACACCAAGGGGCCAACAAGCTTTTTTGTTGGAAGATTTCTAGGAAGGGGAACCTACTGTCTTCAGAAGTAACCCACTCCACTTTGGCACAGTGAATAGAGCTCTAGAATGGAGTCAAGAGGACCTGCGTTCAAAGCTGGCCTCAGATACTTACACACTGGGCAAGCCACCTAACCCTACTTGCCTCAGTTTGTCTTCTGTAAAAAGACCTAGAGAAGGAAATGGCAAAACACTCCCGTATCTTTGCCAAGAAAACCCCAGTTTGAGGCACAGAGAGTCAGATACCATTGAAATGACTCAACAACAATAACAAGTATTAAAAAGTGTTTATTTACATCAAGTTCCTCTTTGCATATTCCATCCATTATTCCCAATTCTACTCTGGGACCAAAAAGAAACGCAACCTGAAAAAAAAATGAAACTTTGTCTTCCACACTTCAAATAGTTGAGTATGATTACTATCCCACTCCCCATCTTCTCTTTTCTAGGGTAACCTTGTGCAAGTTTCCATTCAAAAATATTCTCAATTATGTCACCATACTACTTGCCCTCTTTTGAATGTGCTGCCAGTTTTCTAGAGTGCTGGATACGTTGTCAGGAAAATCTGGTTATGCCATCAGTCTCCAATACTAATTAGAACTTAACCCCTCTCAACTTCAATTTGCTCATCTGTAAAATGGAAGCAATCATTCTACCTATTTTTAAAGGTTGAGACTCAAATAATAGAAGGTATATAAAGTTCTTAAAAATTTTAACAGTGGCATAGAATACCTCTTCTCATCATCAACAGAATGAGTATCATCAGTATGGTATACTAAACTGAACTTAAAACTCCAAATACAGTTCGGCCATGGAAGAATACTATTTAATATCCCCACCCTCCCAGTTGGACATTATGTCTGTTTTAATGGAGCCTAGGACTGCACCAATTTTTCTTTTGGCTGCCAAAATCTTTTTCAAATGCTTTTTGGGGATCAGGGCAGATAAAATAAGAACAATGATAGTGCTCAAGTGGGAAACACTTTGAAATACTAATAAAATGAGTCTGACTGGCACTGGTGAATACCAAACAAACCAGAGTTAGAATGGGGCTGAGGGGTAATCAGGCTTGCTTTACTGGATACTGACAAGACCCAAATGAATTCATAGAAATGAGGGAAATAATCTCCTTGAATATGAACTCGCTTTCTGTTTCCTAGTTTTCTTAATCCCCTATTTTTAGAAGGTACATTAACCCTATTTTGACTGACAAGGTATCAATTGGTACATTCCAACATTCATTCTTCCAACAGATACAATATAAGTATATATGATGTTCAAGACCTAGCACTAGCCACTACATACAAAGATAACCAAGATATTGTTCTTCCCTTCCCAGAACTTATAGTCTAGAAGGGGAAATAAAATATATCCATAAATATATAAATAGTTCACTACATCTAGTAGGTCACAGATTCCAGACCATATTTCTTCTTGACTATCTGTCTTATTGTGCCTCTGCTGATGCTACTACACCTTTCCAAGCAGGAATCAAGAGAATGTGCTCTCCACACTTATTTATGGAACTCCATCTCTGATGTCATATTGCCCTGATTGGTGACTTCATGAGAGGGAGCTCACATAAACCACTCTACCTACCTGACTTAAGAGTGTACATTTAAGCACCTAAACTGTGCTTTGACCTTGATCATCTTGTCTTCCTAGCATACGCTCCCCCTCCTCACCAATCTTCCTTGAATAGCATCTGTCATGGATTCTGCTTCTTATTTAGGGGGTCATTGCCATTCATTTTGACCCATGTCTTATTACTGGATTACAATGACTCTGTAGGAGAGGGTGAGCTGATGACTTTGCACAGCCATTCCTAGCTTAAATTCAATTCACTTCCAAGTAAAGACAGTATCCTACTGATGTCATTGGTCTACTTTGAGAATGTAGGATGAAGAACAACATCTTCCTGTTCAGGAAAAAGTAATTAAATCAATACTACTCACCCTTGTAAAGGATATGTCTATCAATTGCCTTATGGATCTGGGCAAGTAAGTCAAAGGACTTAAGTTAAGTTAGTCCAAGGGCTCTAACTTAATTTTCTCATACATAAAATGGGGATTATTAGAGCACCTAACTCTCAGAGGTGTTGGTAGATCAAAAGAGGAAACAGAGACAGTATTTTGCAAACCTTAAAGATTAGATAAATGTTAGCTATTATTGTAATTGGTTGCCAAAAAAATGAAAATTTGCATTGTAGTTTTCATATATGGAAAGAGGAAATAGTCTGCCTCTAATATTCCTTTATGAATTAAGATTCTTTTATATCTCCTACTCTCTTTCTACTACATACTTATACTCTCTTTCCCCTCATTACTTCCCACTATTTTTCATCAGAACAAACCAGATACCACTTTAAGTTGCTGAATCAGTAAGTTACTGGGTTTCATTGTGCCTTGAACATTCTTCAGCCTAGGGGCCAGCTATACTTCCTATGCAACATGTTTTTAGGTTTTTTTATTAAGGAAAAGGGTCATGAGAAGGGGCAAAGTTTTCCAGTGTCTTCTGTATTTTCCCATTGCAAATAACAATAATTCATAATAATAGTCAGAGCAATTATCTCTAAGTTGATGAGTCTCCAATGTATTTATCCAGTTCTGGCCTTTCTTTTGACTTTCAACATTTCACTGTCTATTGGACATCTTGAACTAATGTCCCATATACATTAAATTCTTAGTATGCCCAAAGTTAATCTTTTACCAAAAGTACTCCTCTCTTCTGAATGTTCTTGATACCATTTGGGGACCCACCATCATCCCAGTAATCAAAGCTCACAATCTAGATGTCATTCATGACTCCTCTCATTCATTCCGTATCTACAATCTGTGTCCAAGTCTTGTTATTTAATTTTTTAAAGTATTTTATTTTTATTTTTCTCCAATGAAATGTAAAAACGATTCTTAACATTTCCTTTTAAAACTTTAAGTTTCAAATTCTCTACTCACCCCCATGCTCATTGATAAGGCAAGCAGTTTGATAAAGATTTTACATGTGTCATCATGCAAAAACATATCCATAATAGTCAGGTTAGGAAAGAAAATATAGAGGAAAAAATCCCTCAAAAAATAAAATAAGTTTAAAAAAACCCAAATATGTTTCAATCAGTATTCAGACACCACCACTTCTTTCTTTGGGTATGGGTAACATTTTTCATCCCTTTCCTTTTTGTTTTATGTCCCATCTTCTTTGGGTTACAGACCTAGTCGTGATCTTGCTAGGTCAAAGGATATGCATGGTTTTATAGCACTTTGGGTGTAGATCCAAAGTGTTCAGTAGAATGGTTGAATCAGTCCACAAGTCTATCAACTTTAATGTCTCACTTTCCCCACATCCCCTCCAACACTTACCTTTGCTGTCCTATTAGCCAATCTAATACTACAAGGTAGTAACTCAGATTTGTTTCATTTTGCATTTCTACAATCAACAGTGAGTTAGAGTATTTTTTTCATATGGCTACTGATAACATTGATTACTTTATGTATCAGAAAACTGATCACATCTTTTGATCATTTGTCAATTGGAAAATGACTCTTATTTTTCTATATTTGACTCAGTTCTCTATATGTTTGAGAAATGAGGCCTTTGTCAGAGAAACATGTTTTTTTCCACAGTTACTATTACTAACTCTATTTCCCTCCATCCCCTCCCCCCTCCATTTATTCTATTCTCTCTCTCCTTTCACCCTGTCCTCCCTCAAAAGTATTTTACTTCTAACTACCCCCTCTTTTATCTGCTCTCCCTTCTATCACCAGTCTCCTTCCCTTAGCCCATTTCCTTTTCTTTCCTGTAGGGTAAGATAACTTTCTATACCAAACTGAGTGTGTGTTATTCCCTCTTTGAGGTAATTATGTGCGTAAGGTTAACTGACTTCCTCTCTGCTTCCCTCCACTTTGAAAACTTTTTCATGATGCTTTTACATGAGACAATTTAGTACATTGCTCTCTCAACTCTGAATTTAGTTTTTTAGGTATCATGCCTTCATATTCAACTCACATCTATACCTTCTGTCTAGATGTACTTCTTCTAACTATCCTAATAATGACAAAGGTCTTACCAGTTACATATATTTTCTTCTCTTGTAGCAATGCCAACAGTTTAAACTTATTAAGTTCCTTCTGATTTTCCTTTCCTATTTACCTTTTGATGCTTCTCTTGTGTCTTGTTAAAGAAAGTCAAATTTTCTATACATCTCTGGTCTTTTCTACAAGAACACTTGAAGTTCTCTATTTCATTCAATATACATTTTCCCCCTGAAGTGTTATACTCAATTTTGCTGTGTAGGTGAGTCTTGGTTGTAATCCTAGCTACTTTGACCTCAAGAATTTCATAAGCCCTATCATCCTTTAATGTAGAGGATGCTAAATCTTATGTTTTCCTGACTGTAACTCCAAGATACTTGATTTTATTTCTTTCTGTATGCTTGCAATATTTTCTCTTTCACCTTGGAACTCTGAAATTTGGCTATAATATTCTTTGAAGTTTTCATTTTGGAGTATGTTTCAGGAGGTTGTTGGTGGATCTGGGCAGTTTTCCTTGATAATTTCTTGAAAGAGGATGTCTAGGCTCTTTTTGTGATCACAGCTTTCTGGTAGTCCAATAATTTATAAATTGTCTCTCCTGAACCTATTTTTCAAGTCAATTGTTTGTCCAATGAGATATTTCACATTGCTTTCTATTTTTTTCATTCTTTTTGTTTTTATTTTATTGTTTCTTTTTTTCTCATAATGCCATCAGCTTCCATTTGCGCTGTTCTAATTTTTAAGGAATTATTTTCTTCAATGAAATTTTGAACCTTCTTTTCCATTTGGCCAATTCTGCTTTTATGGAACTGTTCTCATTGGCTTTTTTGACCTCTTTTACCATTTGTCCTAGTCTATTTTTGTAGGTATTATTGTCTTCAGCATTTTTTTTATTTCCTTTACCAAGCTGTTGACTTGTTTTTCATGAGTTCCTTGCATTAATCTGTGTTGTGGAATGGAAAGATTTTTCTTACCCTTTAATAGGCTCATGTGACCTTCCTTGAGCTTGTTTCACATGTGGTGGGAGGACTTTGCTTTATGAAAAGCAAGGATAGATTTTGGAAGAATAGATGGTTTTCTAACCAATGAACTATATAAAATTTACCAAGAAAAGGGACTTAATATTAGGTGGAATAGTGAAGTTATAACTGTCCTCCATAGATCCTCCTGCATCACTGTGTCCAAGTTTGTCACACTTCCAGGGAGAACAGGAAATTGGCAAAACCCCAGTTCAGATGGAAGAAGTACATAGACTAGATTACAGACCTCATGTAAGTTTAAGTATCTATATCAATGACTGTAACTGTTGTTTATTTGGGAGAAGATGATTGCCAAATTGTGCCTGTAACTCATATATTTTACTGTGAGTAAGGCTATGATAGTAGGTTCATGGACTCCAGGAGCACGGCTGATGCTATATCTTCCCCATTTCTGGACATTGTCTCCTGCAGTCTTAGTGCCCTCTACTTATAGATGCCTGACTACTTAAGCTGGATGTCATCACTTTTCCAAGACTGTCATGTGTCACCCCTGGAACTTGCCTCCCCCAACTCCAGACACTGCCTAAAGAACAGAAACTTCAAATTGGACCTCTTAGGTAAGGGATAGATCTATGTTCAATCTCAGCAGGAAGCAGCTATAGAAGAAGAGACCTAAACCACTTACCCCAAGGGATTTTTGTTTCAATTCATTGGAAGGAGGTAGGATGGGGTGCTTGTGCTCAAACCCCTACCCTAAGATATTATTTTATAGATTTATTTTGTGTTATTCCTGTTATATTATTGCAAAGTTCTATTGATACCAGCTGCCCCTAAACTCCCAGTGACCTATAAAATGGACATTAAATATCTTGGTGCTGAATGTATTGTTAATGGAGTGGGAAGATTTTTCTTGCTCATTAATAGCCCTGAGCCACAAAAGCCTGTGGTGGGAGGAGTTTGCCTAATGGGTGGAATAGGAAGATATGGAGCAGGAAGTGTGAGTGAGGCAGAGCTGAGAGGGAGTAAGGTAGAGGTGGAACTGGGAATGAGAGGAGGCAGAGGGGCAGAAAAGCTAGTGTGGGTGAGAGAGGGTTTTTTTGCCTAAGGGGACTTGTTTTTGTGGAGGCCTGAGAGAGGGAAAGCTTGGGGATGCTCCCTGCACTGGTAATGTGTACCAATTTTAGTACCACAGTGGATTTGGCTTTCTGGTATAAATAAATACCTTGGTATTGTCTTTAAAGAAGAGACTCTATTATCTCTTGCAATTTAAATCTGGAAATATGGCTGCATATTGATAGCAACCACTGTGGGTATCACACTGGTAATTTACACTCTCATTTCTCTTCCTAATTTTTCCCTTACTTCTTTTACTTGATTTTCAAAATCCCTTTGAGCTCTTACATAGATTTAAACCAATTTATATTTTTCTTAGAGGCTTGGCATGTAGGAACTTTGACTAAGTTTTCTTCTTTTGAGTGTGCATTTTGATCTTCTTTGTAACCATAGTAAATTTCTTTAGTCCATTTCCCCCCTGTTATTTGCTCACTTTCCAGCCTATTACTTGAATTTTTACTGTTTGTTAAAATAGGGCTCTTCTTCCAAGGTGAGTGGCTTAGTATCCCAAGCTTTAGGAATTTTGTGCAGCTGTTTTCATAGATACTTCTAGGGATTTGTTTGTTTTCAGTTTTTTGAAGATCTAAGATTTGTTTGCTACTTTCCTACTTTGTGCTGTAATCTGTGAGTGAGTGCAAGTGCTCTTTTCTGCCCATGAACTGTATGGAGAGTCCCTACTCCGTTGTGGCCAGAAGCTCTGGTATACTAGTGTTCTCTCGTTCTGGAACTGACACACTGCACTGAGTATGGGAAATCTGAGCATAGGAAAAAAAAAGAGTCCTGTCTTAATGCTAGTAAAAAGACCTCTATAATCTCCTTCTGACAAGTTGTTCTACCCCCTTACTGTCTGTGGACTGAAAGCTCCAAAAGCAACCAATACTCTGCTGATTCAGTCTCTGCCAAGGCCTCCTTCTGGTTTGCTGGGGGCCAGGGCTATGCTCAATGCTCACCCAGGTGTGACAGACCTTTCCTGCTCACCTTCTTTGGCTTCTGTGGGCTGAGAGGTCTGGAAACTGTCACTGCTACCAGTGATTCAGTCCCACCAAGGCCTGTTCCTGGTTTGCTGAAGCCCTGTCTGCACTGGAGTTGCCTGTGCTGGATTACACTTCTCTATCACTGTATTTCAATGGACCTTTCTTACTCAACTTCCAAGTTGTCCTGGGCTGGAAACTTGTTTCACTCCATCTTTTTGTGGGTTCTTCTGATCTATAATTTTTTAGAGTAATTTAAAAATGTATTTGGAGGGATTTGGGGGAGAGCTCAGGAGAGTCCTTGCCTTTACCACCACCCCCTTTTTATTTCTACTTTTGAAATATCTCTCATATATATTACATTCTCTCCAATTACAATTACCAACACGACTTCTTCCTGCTTTTTCAGTTTTTATGCTTTACTTCAGGGAGCTAGGTGGTACAGTGGATAGGGCACTGACCATGGAGTCAAGAGGACCTGAGTTCAAATTTGGCTTCAAATACTTACTAGCCTGTGTGACCCTGGGCAAGTCATTTAACCATCCTTACCTCAGTTCTTCATCTGTAAAATGAGTTAGAGAAGGCAATGATATTCTGTTCCAGTATCTGTACCAAGAAAACCCCAAATGGGCTCACGAAGAGTTGGGTATGATTAAAATGACTTAGCAAGATATTTGCTCTACTCCAAGTATATGAAAAATCATTAATACCAGCCTACCTACTGTTCTATGAACATGACACCACGTCTTCAGATTCATCCCTTTCTGCCAACTCTCAACAACACCCAGAATGTTCTCCTTCCTTACCTCTATCTCTTAGTTTGCAAACTTCTTTCAAGACTCAGCTCAACTGTCTCCTACAAAAGAACTTTCCTGTTCCTCTTCCATTTCTAGTTTCCTCTCTCTGAAATTACTTCCCTTTACACTGTATAAGGGTAGTACATATATGGTTTTTCCTATGCTGTCTCTCTCCTATTAGAATGGAACCTCATTCAGTATAGGAGGTATGCTTTTGCCCTCCTTTTTATATCCTCAGTGCTTTTTGGAGTTTCTGGTACTTAGTATGTGCTTAAACATGCTTCTTGATTAAAGTCACTCATAAAATACTTTAAAATTTTGCAAAACATTTAACATATGTTATCTTTTTTTAATCTTCACAGCAAAACTGAGAGGTAGATGCTATTGTTACCCTCCTTTTATGAATGAAAGAATTGAGTCATAAAAAGATTGTGACTTATTCAGGATCCCAAATGTAGTAGGAAATTTAGGTAGAATTTGAAATTAGGTCTTCCCAACTTGAAGTCCAGTACTCAGTCCACTGCAACATCAACCTGTCAAGTAGCTAAGACAAGCAGCACACCTAGAATGTTACTAATAAACTTGGAATTTGATGCCCATATACAACTTAGCACTAGCTGCATCTTTTCCAATGAGAATGTTGCAATGGTGTCTGATTTTCTTTACTGTAGACAATGCCATTATTTTAATTGTTCCTTCCTACTTTTTTGATCATTCTTTTGTTCCTCATAGATATTTCATTATTTTTCCAACAGATATCATGCTTTTCTCAATCTTACTAATTAGCCATAATGGGACTTGATTATCTCAAGGTAGATTTTAATGGCAGTAAGCATGGACTTTGTCAAAACCCCATTAAAACCTGAAGTGAGTTCTAAAAATTTGATGGCCTTAAATTCTTTATTTTATAGTTTTCCTCTGATTCTTATTTTCTCCTTTTGTCTGAAAAAACTTCTCATTTGTATATTTTAATATACCAGAGTCTAGGTGCCAAATCAATCTGTTTCAATAAAGTATTGAATATTGTATTTCAATAAATATTTCAATAAAGGTATCTTAAAGATTGCTGTAAATTCTTTATTTCCCATTTTCTTCCCCAACTACACACATACACTGTCATTGGCTCCTATCTTTAGCTTCCAAATTAAAACTATGTCACTCTGGTTCATTGGGCAAAGTAAGTTTAATTTCACCAATCTCCTCTGACATTTTGTCCAGAAATTTCAAGAATATTATTATCTATTATTTATGGAGGTCTTAAAAACTTAATTCTTACTCACCTAATTTTGATTCTTAGAATATGTCTTATTAATCCAGATTCCAAAATCTGAGGGAAATAGTAGACTATCTTTTTACCAAAACAGGGATGAAAATATTCCTCTTAAGTGTTTCCTATTTCGAAAGGAGAGGAGGTTCAGGTTATATATTTAGTTATGATTACATGCTATGAATGTTCATTTTTTAAAAATTTCCTCATCCCATATCATGAAATTACATCATTTGCACTTCTAGACTATTAGTGCCCCCCCAGCATGTTTCATTTTTAATGGAATCAAGATATAGTTTTAGACTTTATACCATTTGATAAGTTAATTGTGTGGTTGTGTGTATGTATTTGTGTGTGTGTGTTCACATATGTGTGTCTGATTTGTCCAAGGTAGTCTAGAGAATAAAAAGCTGTTTTATAAACCAAAGCATTGATTCAACAATGAGTTGACAGTGCCATTTCCAAACCTATTTCTATATTATGGAAAATTTATTTTTTTGAAGTTTGAAGTGGCCATTTTTTATTCTAACAACTAGAATGGTCAATTTCTTTGAGTATACAAAACTAGCTACTAAGAATATAAAGAAAATTATGCTACCAGCTAATTATATCTTATTTGCAATGCCATTTCATCTACCTAAGCCTCAGTTTGCTCATCAGGAAAATGAAGAGATTGGAGTAGATTGGCAGGATCACAATTAAGGTACCTTTAGCCCTGTTTCTGTATGATTCTATTAAAAGCATCTGATACAAAATGAATATTATAAATGGGATGATTTAGTTAATTTAGTTCCATAGAGGAGGCCAGTTAAGTGGATGCAGAAGGCCTAATCTACACAAAAATATAGCAAATTATCTTGTTTTCTTCTACTTGGACAAGACAACTGGAATTGTCCTTATTAGAAACTATTCCAAAAAAAGAAGCCATTTAGAGAAGAGTTAACCCAATTTTGTTCTTATTTCCTGTAACAAAAACAACACTATTTCTTCATCTTTACAGCTCTCTAAAAATACCTTTTCAACATTTAGGCCATTTCATGTCTCAAAGCATAACTTAGAAATGATCTGTTGGCAAAATGTGGCAGGTATTACATGTAGGAAGCCACAGGGGAGAAATAAGCCCTACTTTTAAGTAGCTCTGTGCATTAGATATGTTTGATTTTTGCCTTTCTGTCCCATTGTGTGCAAGATAATAAATTTTACTTAGTTTTCTTTATTTAGTGTACTACCTCAAGAAAATGGACTCTAGTCTCATCAATGTTTCAGATGAAGGTAGGTGAAAATAGTCTTTATAAAGTCAACTTGGAAATGTGTTGATTTTTTTATCCCTTAGGATTTTCAGCAAAGGGAATTCTCTTCATAAAAGCAAAGGGCTACATGGGGAAATTGTATCTTGCTACACATTTCAATCAGTCTGGTTGAGAGGAAGCAAAGTGCTCAGGATGGTGTTCTGGTTTCAAGTTATGAATTAACCTTTTTAGATTAAGATCAAATTAACATGTTTTCTTTAAGCAATCATTGTAACTCTGTTAAAAACTGGGAAATGTTCCCCCTTTGTTCTTTGCCCCATTTGCTCAATGAATGCTTGGAAAGGTAAAGAAGGACATTCAATTTGTAGTTCAATAATAAAATGGAAGCATCATTCTTGTTGCAGTGATACCAGCCCTTAAAAACCAAAACCAAAAGAAAAAAAAGACATTTGAAATTGAATCTCCCTGACTGGGAATTCAAAATCAATCCAGGATATTAATTCAAAGAAGTAGTGAGAATGTTAAACAACTCCTATAAAAAAGAAAATCCAAATTCCTTTAAAGTAATTGCCTGGAAAAAGGAAGGTCACAAATATTGACCTTTCTCTTATGGAAAACTAGTGCCTAAGAGTGACATTGATAGAATCATTAAGATGGAAATTCATGGAACGACTGAATTATGTGTCTACAATCCAAGTACTCACCAATTCAAGGTCCTCATATGCAATACTCTATCTGTCTTCTCTGTATCTTTACTTGGCTATTCCTCATGCCTTGGATGTTCATCTACCTTGCCAATGTTCTTTGGAATTCCTGCTTCTTCAAGACTCAGTTTATGCACCATTTTTTTTTCAGGAGACCTTTCCTGGACTCTCAGTTTGCTGATGCTACTCACCAAAATTCAACATCTATTTACTTTTTATAAATTTTATATATGTGAACATATATACATATTGTGTCACTCAGAATGCAAATTCCTTTAAGCCACACACTGTTCTGCTTTTACCTTGTATTTCAATTGCTTAGGACAGTACCTGGTACATATTAGGTACTTATCTAAAACATGCTGATTGATTGACACTAGTTATATAGTCATTTAGCCTTTCACTTCCCCAGGAAACTCTTTAAGATTTTAAAATAAAATTTAAAAAATGCTGCCAATTTACATCAATAGAATGCATGTCCATAATGGATAGTCTCACACTTGTTATAAACATGCTCAGTCTAGGAATGAACAGTACTTGTTGAGGAACCAGGAAGGTTTTCCTTATCTTTATTTTACTTTTATTCCATCCTAAATAAATGAATAGCCTCCAGAAAAGACTACAAAGAATCAGACAAATTTTATGGCCTTTTATGCTGTATCCATTCGAATTTCCTGCCTTGTTCCTTCCTCCATAGCTGGGATTGGTTCCAGCTCTTCCGGGTTACAATTTTTCTGACCTGCCCTTTAAGTATGCTTGTCAATGAAAAGTTGGTGACCTTCCCTTGACCCCCAGCCAATCGGAACCAGCTTAATTCAGGTCCCTTCCAAGGGTAAACTTACAGATTTCTTCCAGCTATCTGATCAGATAGGGGGCTCAACTCTTCCTATCTTATCCTGATTGATACCTTCCTGTACACCCTATGTAGGATCTGTTTTTGGAATACCCGTTGTTCCTATAGAACCTGTAGAAACCAAATGTCAGCATTTCTCACACACTGACAAAATCATAGGTTTGGACTGCTCCTCCCTAGACACTCCCTCTACCAAAAAAAAAAACCACCCAAAAAAAAAACAAAAAAGAAAAACGAACAAAAAACCTCAGCACCTGGCGCTGTGTCTTACATATAGTATATGCTTAATTAAAGCTTGTTAAATTCATTTGAATCACAAAATAACAGAACTTGAGAATTTAGAAGCAGTTGTGCAATCCAAACTAGCTCTTCCATACCTGAAAGGACTTGCAACCATAACATACTCATTAAATGCTCCTCCAGTCTTTGTGTGAAGGCATGCAATGAGTTTCAGGGTTATAAAAACACATTTCTTAAGGCAACCCATGTACCTTTTAGATAGTTCTCAAAAGTTGGAAGGGTTTCCCTCCCCAGATGGCAAGCCTAAATCTGCTTCTCTGCAACTTCTTTAGTTTCATCCAGTTGTTCCTTTGCCATATTGATTAATTTAGTTCACAGATTTGGTCTAACCAGTTAGTTACTCAGAATCAGTTTTCTGGAAATGGAATTTAATCTTGACACTTCTCATTTGCACCATACTAACTCAGACTCTATTATAAGATAAAAGAAAAGTGACAATGTCTTTTGTCTTTTTAGGCACTGTCTTTTTAGCTGTTAAGCTAAACACATTGTAGTAGTTCAAATAATTTTGATTCTTTGATCAAAATCTTGAATGTTCAACAAATTAGACAAATATATGGTAATAACAACAATGTAACTTTAAATTATGGGCCTAAAAATTTTCCTCACAAATAACCCCAAAATTAAAAAAAATACTAAGCATAGAATATTATATTTATTGCCCACATTGTATCTAATAAAATAATTATTCATGCTGTAAAATTTATGCAAGACTATTTTAAAACTTTCCTTATTTGCAGTATTATTTGTTTGATTATCTTGTATTTTATCTCTCTGAAATGACCAATAAATATTATGTGTAAACAGTTTTAGAAAAAGCATTGAAATCATTTATGAGCTATCAATCTATTGTCTTTTTGTTGTGTTACCTATTTCCAGTCATTGTGCTACCTAGGTGTTTTGACAGTCTTCCCATTCTATCAAGAAATAGAAAAGAGAAGATGATGGAAGGATTTCTACTTGAATTGGGAAAACCTTTTAATTCTTGAGCTTCCTGTATTCCTCTATGAAATAGAAAAAAAGACAGATATATGTAATGAGAATAAAATAAGACTGATTATTTTTGATGAGCCTGGAAGTTTTTTAGTCACTGATGGTTGTGATGGAAAGAGCATATTTGGGTAGCACTATAAAATGAATATATATATGCATACATATATATACATATATACACACACATGTGTGTATGTGTATGTATATGTATGTACAAACAAATATATACACACATATCTATATCTATATCCATATCCATATCTGTATCTATATACATTCACTTGAATGTAGTCTTCTCTAAGTTTCCAAACAGATAATTGAACTTACTTTCAATATAAAGTGGGAAAAGTAAAAAAAAAAACATTAAAAAAAGTAAGCAATTCTTGAAAAAAATTAGGGATATTAAGGATAATAATATGGATAATAACTAAAGAGCTAACTCAGTCTCAAAACTTTACAATAACAGCCTAAATGGTAGCATTTGTGAAGTGGAAACTTTAGCAACTACAAATACAGCAAAACTCTGTAGTCACATTTTTATATTAGATATTCGTATTATGTTCCTTAAGGAGGCATTATTATATAATGGAAACAATGTAGTCCTCGGATTCAAAAGAATTCAGATTTAGTTCCATTTCTCTCAGCAATCATTGGTGTGACATTGGGAAATTTCTATAAGCCACCCAGGTCTCATTTTCTTCATCTGAAAAATGAGGGGACTTAATTCAGTACATCAAGGTTTATTAAGTATATATTAAGTACATAGTGGGCAACTAGGTGGCACAGTGGATAGAATGCTGGGTCTGGAGTGAAGAAGACCTGAGTTAAAATGTGGTCTCACATGTTTAATAACTATGGGACCCTGGGCAAATCACTTAAGCCTGTCTGCCTCACTTTTGTCATCTGTAAAATGAGCTGGAAAAGGAAATGGCAAGCCACTTTAGTATCTCTGGCAAGAAAATACCAAATTGGGTTAGGAATAGTCAGATGTGACTGAAGAAATGATTCAACAACAAGGTATATAACACAGTGCAGAACACTGGATACAATTTGCATAAGATGAGATCTTTGTCCCAGTGGAATCTATAGTCAAGCAAGTAGAAATAACAAACACCTAGATGTCTTTAAATCCTAGTAATATATGCTAAATAAAAGAACCTCAGGTAATACTCTAAAACAATGTTACAAATATATTGTCATCTCTCTTATGGTAGAGAGTTCCCTTGACTTAAAGCCAACAATTACTCTACTATTAAAAGTACAGGTGATTGACTTATTAACATATGAAAATGGCAAAGACAATATTATTTGTGGTTCAAATGAGGTCATCAGGGAAAGCTTTATGAGGAAAATGATATTGAATTATCCTTTTAAGGATAGGTAGGAATGGGAAGGGAAGATATTTCAGTCATAACTAATAGCATGAACAAAGAAACAGAAGGGAAAAGGTTCACACTGTATTTTTGAAACAAAGTAGTGGGATTTTGTTTAAGTGTGTGAAGAGGAAATTAATCTGAAAAAAAATTGGATCATGGAGAGTCCTGAATGTTAGATAAATTACTTAGATTAAATAGACTCTAAAGTCATTTAGTACAAACTTTATGCCACTTTAGCTTTGAATCATCTCCCCATGTCTTGCAAATGTCACAAAAACTTTTGTTGAAGGCCTTCTAAGTCTAATGCACTTCTCATGCAATATAAAATGCATGAGAAACCTTCCCCTCAAAGGTTATCTGCCATCTATTCAGTATCTTTTGTTACTGATTTGATGCCTTCACCTTTGCAGCACCAACAGAAACAGGAGAGCACAGAATGAATAATCACGGACCAGGAGGAGATTACATTCATACATTTCTTGCATGTTAAGGAGATCTCAAATAAGCATCTAAGGGTTAGGGTTTATAAACTGTAGCTGAGGCACTTACATCATACTTTTTCATGGGAAACTTCACATAGTTTGCTACATGAGGTCCCTAACTAGCAACTTTGCTGGAGGCTACTCCTGTGGGACACTTCCCTATTTTCTTATCTCATGTGTCACTTCTTTATTTTGCTCAAGAGGCAAGGGTTCCAGGAAAGGCCAAAAGGTTCAAAGCCTCCCTTGCATGGAGGGAGATTAGCAGGGGGTGGGGAATCAACTTTCTGTGATATTTTGGCTCACATGGATGGGAACAAAGCTCAAGGAAGACCTTGCCCTGGATTCAAGCCCAAGGCAGACCCCTCAGATCTAACCCTCGACATTTCCCCCTATACTTATTTACTTACTTTTCTTATTTGGTTTTCAAAGTCCTTTTTAAGTTGATCTATGGCTTGCAGACAGTCTTCATGTTTCTTGGAAGCATTTGGTGTGGGAGTTCTGACTGTGTTATCTTCCTCACGTTCCATGCTTTGATTCTTTTTGTCACCAATAAAGGATTCTAGAGTTTGATTGGTATTCTTACTTTGCTGCCTTTTCCTCATGTTAGCCAGTCAATTAATTGCTTGATTTTTTTTTAGCTCTGTAGAATTATGCTTCCCTGGGGGAAAGCTCTGTCCCAAATTGCTGGGGTTTTCACAGCTGCTGGAGCTATTAGGGGGGTGCTGCAGCCCCCACCAGCTTTGACTTGCTGAAAGCACACCCCAGGACCACCACCCAAGACCACAATCTGGATCCAGGCTGCTCAACACAAGATCCCTTGGCCCTGATAAATTGCCTTGGCCCCCCTGAAATTGGCAGGCTAGGAGCTCTGAAGCAGCCCAGTGGAGGCAGTTGCCACTTGCAGCCATTCCTGCCACCACTGCCGCTTTCTGCTGCTTCCTTGCCCTGGTGGCTATTCTGCTCTACACTTTTGTCTCCCAAATTAAGCAAAATTCCAGTGACCTTTCTCTTAGCCTTATTTCTCCTGGCTTCATAAATGTGGAAACTGCCCCAACTGCTGTTGATCCACTCTCCTGGAGAGTCCAGTTGCGACTCCTCCTGACCACTGTGAGGCCAGGCCCCGGTTTCAGGCTGGGTGGCTTTCAGCTCCCAGCCTGCTGCAATGAGCCCAACTTGCCAAGCTGCCTTCAGTGAGATATGAGTTTTCTGTATTTTTGTGAATTTTGGAGCCTTAAAATTTGTTTAGAGTCGTATTTTATGGATATTTAAGGTGACTGTGTAGGAGCTGAGAAACTCTGCTGTTTCTACACTGCTATCTTGTCTCTGCCCTCCCACTGATTTACTTACATGTTGTATTCTACAGTTTTAATACGAGTTCTTTGATGACATGTGCTGTTTTTGCTTTTCTTTTCACCCCTAGTACTTAGAACAGGACCTAGCAAAGAGTGTGTGCTTAATAAATGCATTTTTTGACTGTTATCTTTCTCTGGATACTCTCTACTGACTCTCCTTTTGCCTATTTGGCTACTCCTCAGTCTCCTTTGCAGGATCATCACAGATATCCTACTGTCCTAAAAATAGGCTGTAACCCAAGGTTCCATCTTGGCTGTCTTCTCTCTATATACCTTTGAAATATTTCTTGTTCATCCTTTTTTTTGAAGAAAAAGAACAACATCATGATGTTGCTGTAAAATAGTTGGTGATGTCTTGACTTTTGTGTGAATTATATTTAAGTGGGACAGATTACAAAAATCAGTCAGCCTCATTCTCTCTTTCACAGACACTGAAGTCCAGTGGCAAGACAAAAGTCAAGGCAACTGAAAATGTCCTGGGATGCATTGCATGACCTTGGTGTCTTCTATGTCTGACAAAGCCCTAAGCACTCCATGGCACCTGCTTCAACTCCCTTAATGGCCATTAGAACAAAGTTTTCTCATCCCCCCATTCCACCTCTTCTTTCCTATTAGAAGTTTTCAATTTGACATACCATAGGAATTTAAGCTCAATACGTCCAAAACAGAACTCATAATTGTCCCTAAAACCATCTATCCTTCTAACTTCAGTATTTCTCTTGAGGAAACCTGAATCTGTAATGTCAGTGAAGCTCATAACTTTAGAATAAATCTTGAATTTTCTCTGTCTTTCAGCATCCACCTATAATCTACTGCTGACAACAATCAGTTGTCAAATATTTTATCTCTTTCTCAAGTACTTTATAATTCTTTCCATCCACATCAAAAACACTTCATTTCCGTTAATTTTTGCATCTTGTCTGTAATGATAATCAATTTGTTGGATATTGAGGGCTAAGTATGTAAGGTGTGAACTCTGTCTGGAAGGTGTGAGCTCTGTATGGAAGGTGTGAGCCTTGTCTGGAAGGTATGAATTCCCCTGTTGTCTGGAAGGTGTGAATTCCCCTGTTGATGTGGAAGAATGCCATTGGCCTAGACACTCCCTTGTTCACTTGGGAGAAGGCCAGTGTTTATAAGCAGGAGAATTTTGGAGAAACAGTCAGATTTTGGATTTGGCTCCTCAGTGGCTGGCTGAAGACATGAACAGGATGGGACTTTGTTTGTTGGTGGCCTGGCTGATCCTTGAGTTCCAGGCAAGAGAAGTCCTGAACGGTTTGAGGGGTGCTGAATCCGGTGAACTTCAGTGTGTGCCAGGGATTGCCTTGAGGACTGGACAAGGACCTGGGAGCTGTTCATCCCTGAGGACTGGACAAAAACCTGTAAGCTTTCAGCACCTGAATCTAGGTGATTGGCAGATTCAGGAGGGAGCTGGGACCAGGGAAGGGGATCCAGGGAATCAGACCACCCAG
>JAQQSW010001093.1:0-22456 GCA_028646575.1 Pseudocheirus occidentalis
AACCCCAGAAGTGATATTACTGGGTCAAAGGGTGTGCAATTATTTATAGCCCTTTGGAAATAGTTCCAGATTGCTCTCCAGAATGGTAGTATCAGTTCACAGCTCGACCAATAATGCATTAGTATTCCAATTTTTCCATATCCTCTCCAGCATTTGTCATTTTCCTGTTTTGTCATCTTAGCCAATCTGGCTGGAGAGATGTGGTACCTCAAAGTTGTTTTCATTTGCATTTCTTGAATCAACAGTGATTTAGAGCATTTTTTTCATATGCTTATAGATATCTTTAATTTCTGCCTCTGAAAATTGCCTGTTCATAGCCTTTGACTCTTTATCAAATGGGCAATTATTTGTATTCTTGTAGATTTTACTTAATTCCCTGTATATTTTAGAAATTAGGCCTTTATCAGAGACACTGTAAAAATTCTTTCCCAGTTTCCCACTTCCCTCTTTATCTTGTTTGCCTTTGTTTGTACAGAAACCATTCAATTTAATGTAATTGAGGTTATCCATATTGCATTTTATAATGCTCTCCAACTCTTCTTTGGTCATAAAGTCTTCCCTACTCCATAAATCTGATAGGTAAACTATTCCTTGCTTTCCCAGATAACTTGCAGTATCAGCCTTTATACCTAGATAGAGCACCCATTTAATCTTGACTTTAGTGTACCATATTAGATCATGGTCTATGCCCAGTTTCTGCCATACTATTTTCCAATTTTCCTAGCAGTTTTTGTCAAATAGTGAGTTCTTATCAGAAAACCTGAAGTATTTGGGCTTATCAAATAGCATATTACTATAATCATTGACTAATGAGTCTTTGGTACTAAATCTATTCCATTGATCCACTACTCGATCCCTTAGACAGTACCGAGCAGTTTTGATGACTACTGCTTTATAATACAGATTGAAATCTGGTACAGGTAGGTCACCTTCCCTAGCATTTCTTTCCATTAATTGCCTTGATATTCTTGACCTTTTGATCTTCCAAATGAATTTTGTCACTATTTTTTCTAGTTCTATAAAGTAATTTTTTGCTAGATTACATTCAGAGAAAGATCTAGAAAGAAGAGAGTTTAAATGGAGACTGAAGCAATTTGCTAGTGCATACATTGGTATGGCACTAAATATGTAACTTAATTTAGGTAAAATTGTCATTTTTATTAAATTAGCTTGACCCAGCCATGAGCAATTGATGGTTTTCCAATTAGTTAGATCTGATTTTATTTGTGGGAAAAGTTTTTTGTAGTTGTGTTCATAAAGGTTTCTTTTGGCAGGTAGACTCCCAAATATTTTATAATGTCTACAGTAACTTTAAATGGGGTTTCTCTTACTATCTCTTGCTTCTGGACTTCATTGGAAATATATAGGTATGCTGAGAATTTATGTGGGTTTTTTTTATATCCTATAATTTTGCTAAATTTATTTATTGTCTCAAGAACTTTTTTACTTGATTCTCTAGTAGGATTCTTCAAGTACATCATCATATTGTCTGCAAAAAGTGATACCTTAGTGTCTTCCTTACCTCATTTGATTCCTTTGATTTCTTTTTCTTCTCTAATTGCTACTGCTAACATTTCTAGTACAGGATAGTGGACATCTTTGTTTTACTTAACCCTGATCTTATTGGAAATGCTTGTAGTTTATCCCTAGTACAAATAATACTTACTGATAACTTTAACTAGATGCTACCTACTATTCTAAGGAAAACTCCATTTATTCCTATATTTTCTAGTATTTTCAATAGGAATGGATGTTGTATTTTTTCAAAAGCTTTTTCTGCATCTATTGAGATAAAAATATGGTTCCTGCTAGTTTGATTGTTGATATGATCAATGGTACTGATGGTTTTCCTAATATTGAACTGTCCTTGCATCCATGGAATAAATCCAAACTGAACAAAATGTATTATTTTTGTGATAAGTTGCTGAAGTCTTTTTGTTAATATTTTATTTAATTTTCGCATCTATATTCATGAGGGAGATTGGTCTATAATTTTCTTTCTCCATTTTGCTTCTCCCTGCTTTAGGTATCAATACCATATTTGTGTCATAAAAAGAATTTGGTAGGACTCCTTCCTCATCAATTTTCCCAAATAGTTTGTAGAGTATTGGGATCAATTGATCTTTAAATGTTTGATAGAATTCACTAGTAAATCCATCCGGCCCTGGGTATTTTTTCCTAGGGAGTTCTCTGATAGCCTGTTTAATTTCATTTTGCTGAAATGGGGTTATTTAAGTAATTTACTTCCTCTTCAGTTATTCTGGGAAACTTATGCTTTTGTAAATATTCATCAATTTCACTGAGATTATCAAATTTATGTACATACAATTGGGGACAATAATTCCTAATTATTGTTTTAATTTCCTCTTCATTGGAGGTACATTCACCTTTTACATTTTTGATACTCAAAATTTACTTTTCTTCTTTCTTTTTTTTATCATATTGTCTAAGGGTCTATCAATTTTATTGGTTTTTTTTTCATAAAACCAACTCAGTTTTATTTGTAAGTTCAATAATTTTCTTACTTTCAGTTTTATTAATCTCCTCTTTGGTTTGCATTATTTCTTGTTTAGTATTTAATTGGGGATTTTCAATTTGTTCTTTTTTTCTAGTTTTTTCAATTGCATGTCCAATTCACTGACCTCTATTTTCTTTATTTGTTTTTTCATGTATGCATTCAGGGATACAAAATTTCCCCTAAGAAGTGCCTTTGCTACATCCCACAAGTTTTGATATAATGTCTTTTTATTGTCATTCTCTTGAATGAAGTTACTGATTGTTTCTATAATCTCTTGCTTGACCCACTCATTCTTTAGGATTAAATCATTTAGTTTCCAATTAGTTTTTTCCTGTCTTTCCATGACCATTTATTACACATATTTTTATTGCATCATGATCTGATGATGCATTTAATATTTCTGCCTTTCTGTACTGAATTGTGAAATTTTTTCTGTTCTAGTACATGGTTGATTTTTGTGTATATGCCATGTACCACTGAGAAGGTAAATTCTTTTTTTATCCCCATTCAGTTTTCTCCAAAAATGCATCATGTCTAGCCTTTCTAAAATTCTATTTGCCTCCTTAACTTCTTTCTTGTTTATTTTGAGGTTATATTTATCAAGTTCAGAGAGGGTGAGATTGAGGTCCCCCACTAGTATTGTTTTGCTGTCTATTTCTTCCTCTAATTCCCTTGATTTTTCCTCTAGAAATTTGGATGCTACCACTTGGAGCATGTATCTTAAGTAATGATATTGTTTCATTTTCTATGGTGCCTTTTAGCAGGATGTAGTTTCGTTCCTTATCTCTTTTAATTAAATCTATTTTTGCTTTTGCTTTATCTGAGATAAGGATTGCAACCCCTGCTTTTTTTTTGTTACTTTAGCTGAAGCATAATATATTCTATTCCATCCTTTTACCTTTACTCTGTGCATATCCCCTTGTTTCAAATGTGTTTCTTATAGACAGGATATTGTAGGATAGTGGTTTTTAATCCATTCTGCTATCTGCCTCTGTTTTATGGGAGAGTTCATACCATTCACATTCACAGTTATGATTACTATCTGTGACTTTCCCTCCACCTTATTCCCTACCCTGTTTATATCTTTGTATCTTCCTTTTTCCTTCCTCTCTTTAAGCATTTTCCTTTTTACCACCACCTACCTTCATATTCACTCCCTGTTTCCCCACCTCTTTACATACCCATTCTCCTTACTACACTTTCCCTCCCTTCTGAACACCTCTCCCTTCTTACACCCCCCCCCCCCATCCCTCCAACTGCCTGTAGGGCACAATAGATTTTTATTCTTAATAATGTTGTTCCCTCCTTGAACCCAAACCAATGCTAGCAAATTTCATACAGTGCTCCTCTCCCTCCCTTTTCCCTCTATTGTTAGGAGTTTTTGTGTCTTTTCATGTCAGAATCTAAACTTAATTGTTTGTATCGATCCCTCTTTAAATCAGAGCCAATGAGTGTAACAATCATATGATGCTCATCTTCTTTCTTCAGTCTTCTCCACTTTAATATATTTTTATGCCACATCTTGTGGCATAATTTACCATTTTCTGCCTCAACCTTTCCTTTTCTCCCATTAAAATCCCTTTCTTCCCCTTAATAGAGGTTTTTTTTAATCTTCAGATTAGTTCATTTATATCCACACCCTCTATCCATGCACATCCCTTTTAAATGTGGCAATACTTACACAAATTTCAATATTGACAGGTATCTGCTTCAAATATAGGGATGTAAACAGTTTGCTCTTATTGAGGTCCAAGTTAAGTCCATGTGTGAGCATCTGTGTGTATGTGTTTGTGTGAGTGTGTGTTTTCATTGTTTATCCTTTTATGGCTTTCTTGGGTCTTAAAAATGGTGATTGATTTTTCCATTGAGTTCTGGCTTTTTCATAAGGGAAATCTGGAAGTCCTTTATTTCGTTAAATAACCATCTCCTTGCTTGAAAGATTATGCTCAGTCTTGCTGGGTAGTTGATCCTTAGTTGCAATCCTAGCTCTTTTGCTTTATAAAATATCAAATTCTAATCCCTCTGATCTTTTAATGAAGCAGCTGCTAAGTTCTGTGTAATCCTGACTGTAGTTCCATGATATTTGAATTGTTTCTTTTTGGCTGAATTCAGTATTTTCTCTTGACCTTGTAGTTCTGAAATTTGGTTCACATATTTCTTGGAGTTTTCAATTTTGGATCTCTTTCAGGAAATTGTTGAATTCTTTAAATAACTATTTTACCTTCTGATTCTAGGACAGTTTTCTTTGACAATCTCTTGGAGGATGCTGTCCAGGCTGATTTTTTTCATCATGGATTTCTTGTAGTCCCATAATTCTTAGGTTCTTTCTCCTAGATCTATTTTCCAGGTCAGTTGTTTTTCCAGTAAGATACTTTGCACTTTCTTCTGATTTTTCAATCTTTATGTTTTGTTTGACTGACTCTTGCTGCATCATTGAGTGCTTAGTTTCAACTTGACTGATTCTAATTTTTAGTAAATTATTTTCCTCAATTAGTTTGTGAAGCTCCTTTTCCATATATTCAATTTTCATTTTTAGAGAGGTGTTTTCTCCAGTTAGATTTTGGACCTCCTGTTCTAGTTCTCCAATTTTACTTTTTAAAGATTTGTTTTCTTCAATGAGTTTTTTTTTTCCAATTTGTTCACTGTAGATTTAAATTTATCTCCTACCTCTCTAATTTCATTTTTAAAATCCCTCTTGAGTGCCTCCAAGAATGCTTTTTGAGTTTGAGACCAATTCACATTTCCTTCTGTGGTCTCCAGTGTGAGTGGAAAGTCCTTGTTGTCCTCTGAATTGTGTTGTTCTTCCTCACTGTGGTGACATGGCTGTACTGCCATAGTCTGCTCTCAGATCCATGCTGGTGCAGCTCCTGTGTACTTCGAGTTCTCCCTGCCCTGACCTGAGTAGGCACTTTCCTGGGTTGGGAATCTGCCATGTTCTGTCTTCCAATGGGTTCTGTCACTCTTAAATCCATTCAAATTCATTTTTTAGCTTTTAGCAACAGCATTCTTGGAGGAGCTTGGAAAAGCTACTGCTTCCTTTCCACCATCTTACCTCTGAGCTAGAACAGATGCATTTTTTTTCTTAGAAGTAGCTAGGGAAAGTGTGACATTAAATGTCTTTCTCAGTGTCACACAACCATCATGTGTCAGAATAGTGACTTGAACAGGATGTTTTAACTGTAAAGATGGCTCACTATCTACTACACCATTTTTCCTATGCTGCTTTGCAAATATTGTGAACTTAAAGGCTTGTCAAATGGAATTAAAATTAGGGTAAGGAGCAGCTAGGTGGTGAACTGAATAGAGCACCAGCCCTGGAGTCAGGAGGACCTGAGTTCCAATCTGATCTCAGACACTTGACACACTTTCCAGCTGTGTGACCTTGGGCAAGTCATTTAACTCCAGTTGTCTTGCCTTCCTCCCTCCAAAAAAAATGTGTAGTCTTATTCAAAGAGAATAGCTTAAAAAGTTATACTGGAGCTTACACAGTTATTGCAATAATATTGGCTTTGCTCAAAAAATGTAGGGATTGAATTTAGAACCACTATATGATAAGATAATTCCTCTCATTATTTTATAGCCATTCCAGTTTAAGTTAAAAAGCCATACTACCCACCTGGACTGCCCCTCTTATTCATAAGACTTTGCATTAGAGTACTCTGGGCTAGTACTAAATTTCAAATCCATTCTCCCAAGTGGATGATTTGCCACCTCTAAGTATATTTGAAAATCAAGAATTAAGCACATGTTCTCCTAGTAGGAATCATGAGAGACATTTCTGCTCATTAAAACAGCTTGCCAAAGAATGAAAAAAACAATTCATAGCCATAGCCTTAAAACTTGAGCTGACTATCTATCCAAATCTTACAAAAATGTTAATAAACATTGACCTTCTTCTTTTGGAATTTCTGAAACATTTTTCTATAAAATGAAATTAAGTGAAAAGGTAAGATGAACTTCCTAGAGGATTTAGACATAAACACATAAAGAAGAAAACAAACAATTGTACTGTCACATGGGAGGCAATATAATTGGAATTGGACCTTAATGTTTTAATGCTTATGAGTGTAGCCAAATAAATATTAACTTTCCAATTATGAAAGCAAATTGAGGCACTAGAAAGGCTTTGCTATGTCTACTGTACTATACTAAAGATTCCCATTGGGTGCTGTGCATGTCACAGAGGTTTTTCATGGATGGTTGTCATTATTTTCAGTTAAGCCCATCTCTGAAGTAGACTTATCTACAAAGGTACTTCAGCCATGAGGTACTATACCTACTCAATGGTATAATATTGGCCAAAACAAAATATGACTTGATATAGTACCCATTTAAATGCTAACATGGACCCTCAATTCTTCCCCCAAGATCCTCTTCCATTTAGGTTACTTGGATATGCCTATACTGAAGTTGTAGGATGGATGGAGGTCAAAAAGGAAAAGGAAATAAATTTGAAATAGCTGTAGTTTAAATATTTTGGCAATTATCATGACATATGATACTATTATTTTTATATAAAAATGTGAATTCTAAAAATACACATTAATATCAGTTGCTAGATTAAAAAAATATCAATGAATTAATTTTTCCAATTCAAAGGGATCCATGATGGAAAATACTACCCAATTCCAGGGGGAGAACTTACTCAATCTGGAGCTTATTTTATTTATATGTAAAATGAGCAAGTTGGTCTATATACCTTGAGGGATCTCTTTAAACCTCTAAATCTGGTATCTGATGAGCCCATTCTTCAAATATCTGTACAAAGTGCCTTTTTAAAATTTATTTTTGCTGAAAATGCTAGTGAATCTTTCTACATCCATCATGATTAAATGGTTATTAAAGCCAATGTTTCATGACCCTTTCCTCCACTTTCTAGTCAGATTTACTCAAAGTAGGTCATCAAAATGATATTATTCAATGAAATGATATAGCAAAAGCTTCATCCTTGCCACCTCTCACCCCCCACCCTTGCTTTGACTTACTTTGTGCAGTGGGTTATATTATCTGTCATCTAAGTATTGAGGACTACTGTGCATTTTTCAGGCCAAACATTCAAGGCCAATTATTTGGCACTGTAAAGAATGTCTCATTCTAGCTAAGGAGTACCAGAGAGGATGGACATTTGTATGTAAGTCATTTCTTAATTGAAAAATGTTTAAAGGATATGAAAGAAGAAAACCAAGATATATCAATGATCAGATGAAAAAGACTCTGCATCACTAATAATTATTGAAAATCAAATTTAAAGCAGTTTTGAGGTTCCAATTCATTCATCAAATTGACAAAATTATGATGGGGGATGAAACTATTGGTAGAGATATGGGGAAAAAGAGGTATATAAAGCAGAGTTGGTGAAACTATGGCTGTGTTCAGATATTCTGGTAAGTAATTTAGAACTATGAGATGAAAAATAATTAATTTGTATATTCCCTTTGACTCAACAAAACAGGGCTACATACCATGGTGAATAGAATTATGACCCTGGAGACATTGTGCTGAATTCTGGAATCTCTCAGTCAACCAACTGATTTCAATCTATAGATACACAAACCAGTTCCTACACTGAACAAGTTTACATTCTATTGAGAGATATAATATTTATTCAGATCACTAAATAACAGATAATTTATAAAAGTAAACCCAAACAACTGGGGTCAATAGGGAGGCCTACCTGTAGGTGATTGCACTTAAGTGAAACTTGGAAAGAAGATTGGTGTTTGTTAATACATGAGATGTGACTTTGTACTTGGCTTATGAATACAATATTTAATAATTCAAGCACTGGGCATTTTCTCAGTTTATTAAACTGTTACTTTAAAAACAAGAGACCCCTAAGGTCTGTCCTGGGAAGGTACCTTCAAAGATAATGTAGTCTGATCCTCCTATTTTTAATGACAATGGAAATGGAGCCCAAAAAGGTGAAACGACACCTTGACTTCTGCATGAATTAGATGTGAGGCAGTTGTACAAGATCTTCAAACTTGTTCCCTCAGCCAGAGTCACCAGATTCCAGTGGCAAGACAAAAGTCAAGATGATTTATGATGGCCAAGATACAGTGGATGAGCTTGGTGTCTTGCATATCCAACCAAGCTCTAAACACTCCACATCACCTGCTTCAGCTGCCTTCATGGCCACTGGAACAAATTGCTTTCCTCTGCCCATTCCATGGGGGCAGTCTTCACATGCTTGGGGTAAACCTTTTTCCAGCTCACCAATGGGTTTGAGGTCTGGCAGTTACTCTCAACCATAGCCCAACCGCCAAGAAAGTTTTACTGTGGTGTGGCTGCCATACATGCAACATCTTGAAGCCAAAGGTGAAAATTGGGTGGCAAGTGGATACCAAATGTAGATGAGCAGCCCTGAAAAGGATTTTTCAAGTCCTCACACCATAGGTGCTGGTCCTCACTGAATATCCCATGAGACCTGACTAGCTTATTTTGTGGACAATGGAGTTTAAATCCAGTCATAGACACTTACCAGCTATATGACCCTAGGCAAGTCTCTTAATCTCTGTTGACCTTTGTTTACTCAATTGTAAAATGGAGGTAATAGTAGCATCTACCTCTTTGATCTTTTGTATACTTTGATCTTTTAAGTACTTACCACAATGTGCAGCACATAGTAGGTACTTAATAAATGTTTGTTTCCTCTCCTTTCAATAATGCAACCACTAGGTCTATATCCTAAAGAGAGACAAAAGAGGAAAAAGCAAATATATTAATAGCAAATGGCAAAAACTAGAAATACAGAAACTTGAGAATGGCTTAACAAGTTAAGGTATTTGAAAATGATGTAGTAATATTTTGTTTTAAGAAATGACATAAGTTTCAATGCAATCTAGGAAGACTAACATGAGCATATTTTGAAGTATACAGAACCAGGCTTTCTTCTAGAGTCCTGGTTGATGCTTATCCACATCTCCACAAACAGCACAAATCCCAGGTATATGACCCCCAACACTGATACAAAACATCGAGGATCTTTGGACAGAAAAGCACAGTATTAAGGAGCCATCTTTGGACCTCAAGGCATGTAAATACTTCACTTTGGGGGAGTTATCCATGAGTCATTTCTCAGAGCTTTGGAGGGGTCACAATTCATTGAATGGGTTGAGGAAGCACTTGTGATTGACTTTGTGAGTTATCCAATACATTTCATTGCTGTTTATGTGATAAGACTCACATGTACAAGGGGATATTTTTTCCTGTTGCTTTATTTGCTATTCTGTTGGATTAGCTGTATTTTGTTTTGAGTCAATGTGTCCTGGCTGCCAACATTTTTAAAAAAGTTAGGCCTTGTTAGCTATGCATTGAAGTAGATGCTTAATCATATTATGATTTTAAACAGGTGTGTATTTTTTCTGGGAGGCCACATGTGAGGGTTTGCCCTAGGTGTTACATGCACACGTTTGACTCAGTACTCCTAGTATTTCTCTCTTATCATTCTGAAACATTTCTTTCTTTTCTCAAGACATATGTGGCAGATGCTAGACATTTGCAAAGGAAAACATTTCCATTTTTTAAAAAGAAAACAAATTCTTATCTCCTAGATCTCAGACAGTGTTGTATATATACAAACCTGAAAAAGGATTGAGGCCAGAAGGAGGGAGAAGTGCATGATTTTGTTCTACAGCCTAATGACAAATTTATGGTTATCTTGAGAGATATAGTTCTACTTTCTCCCAATGGTTCCAATAATTCTCCCCTGTAGTCGGCAGGACTATAATGGAGAGGAGGATATAGGGAGGGATTATTATCTCTTTGGGGTGCTAAGTGCCCAGATAGGATCATCACACTGATTAATGAGCAACCTGGCTACCTTTCTGCCTGCTGTAAACATGAAACATTTTATGCAAACAACCTTGCTTTTGCAGTGACAAAATTAAAACAAAAGTCACACGTGTTGCTATTTATCCTTTTTAAAGGTTTCCTCTCTATTGCTGAACATGGCTGGAAGAAGTCACAAGAAGTGCCAAGTATATCCAATATATTTCTGCTCTGACTCCATCTGAGCCCTTCCTGTAGTGCGTCAGTCCTTTTATTATTATCTGATCGATGCTATAACAGATTTCCTGTATCGTTTTCCTTATGTTCTTTCCTTAAGCCCACTAGGTCACTTCCTGTCCCCTCACTTTATGCAGATGACTTACAGCATATTTACTGAGAACTCCCTCTTCAGCCCTATTGTAAAATAAAAAGAAAGGACTGTTACATCACATTTAAATTTCTTTTCCTTTTTTCCAATATTTGACTTTCCAGGCCAAGAGAATGTTTCATTCTGCCTTGGAACCCATGCCATCCCCACCCCGTGCCATTCCATCCCATTACTTCTTATTTTGTTAAATTTTATTTTTAATTTATGAAATAAAATAAGCATTTACATAACATATTACAAGGAAACAGATGATTTCATGTGCAACTGCAAGTTCACAACTTGCTATTCCTTTGAAATATACAGCATTATCATGTAAATTTCTTTTTTTTTCCTTCCCTCCTAACCTCATCCTAGGGCAGCAGTTCTCAACCTGTGGATCACAACCACTTTGGGTCAAATATCCCTTTCACAGGTGTGACAGGGGTTGCCTAAGACCATAGGAAAACACATATTTCCAAAGGTCTTAGGAACCTCCTCTATCCATCTCCAGGTGGGTCTGCACACATGAAGACACACCCACACACAACTATTAAAGGGTTGGGACATTAGGAAGGTTGAGAACCACTGTCCTAGAGATAGCTATCATTAGGTACACTTAGGTACACACACACATCTATAGGTATGCATGTACATATTTGTACATCTATCTATCTATCTATCTACCTCTCTCTCTCTCTCTCTCTCTCTCTCTCTCTCTAGTGTCTTTCTTCATATGATCTTTATAGTTAATTTGGGTATTTATAATAGGCAAAATAACTTGTTCAAATTTTTCTTAAACATTATTACTATTACTTTATACAATGTTTTCTTGGTTCTGCTCATTTTATCACTTCTTAAAGCTTGCCTTTTTGTGACTTCCTCACTGTTTTTCATCATCAACTTCTACCCATTAACTGGTTCATTTCCTGCCAAATACAAACCAAACAAAAGGTATCTCCCATTCTGCAAAACAAACAAAACAAAATAAGAAAAAATCAGCACAACATTCTCACCTTACCATCACTTCACCTCAAGATATTTTCTTATATTTCTGCTCATTTTCACAAACTCCTACAAAAAGTCCTTCTACCCTCATTGTCTCCACTTGCTTATGACCCATTTACTTCACAATTAATCTTCTGAACTTATCCCTATTTAATACAATTTGTTCCCTCAAAGGATATCAGTGATATATCTGTTAATGTCTAAAAATCATTTTTTCTTATTTTCCTTGACCATTGACATTTCCATATCTTTTGATACTGTCAAACATCCCGTCATTTTTTTCTTTTAATACTCTCCTCACACCCAACCTTCCATGAAACTGCTCCACAGAGCTCTCCTCCTGACTGTCCTGTCATTCCTTCCAAATTTTATCTGTTGAATTATTCATTATCCATGGCTTATTCCGTAAGTAGCAGTTAAACTCTAGTGTTCTGCCCTAGGTCTTTTCTCTCTTCTCTCAGTAATTTGGTTTCATTACTGACCACATATTCAGTGATCTTCTTTGAAGTAAATAGAGCACTGGACTTAGAATCAGGAAGTCCCAAATTAAAATCTTGTCTTAGATTTCTAGTAGCTGTGTGACCTTGGACAAGTCATTTAACCTCTCTCACTCTCAGTTTCCTAACATGTAAAATGGAGATAATAATGGCATCTGATTTCAAAGACTAATGTGAATAACCAATGAGATAATATATGTATAAGACTTCCCAAAAATAATATATTTAAAATAATATATGTAAAAGACTTTCCAAATATATACATATATATATTCACACTTTGTGAATGTTTCTTAATATATAGCTGGCTCCCAAGTCTCTATATAAATTTCTGAATCAATGAATCAGTAAGTATCTAATAAACACATCCTATGTTCCAGATACTGTACTATTGAGCCTCAATATCCCTTAATTCTGGTTCCATTGGCTACTTATGTTTTTCATTACCATCACAAATTCACCGTATCTAAATAGAATTCATCATGTTCCCCTTCATGGCTTCTCTCCATGTGCTCCTTAATGCCCAATTCCTTTTTTTTAAATATCTTTAATTTACAGAATAAAGTGTTTCCATAGTATAGTATAACAAAAAAGATGATTATAGATGAAACTGTAGGTCTACTATGTACAACTTGCTAACCCTTTTAAAGATACAGCAAAATTATCTTGTAGATTTATTCTTTTCTTCTCCCCCCCACCTGAGAGATGGTCACTGTTAGACACATATAGGCATACACACATGTGTATGTATGTGTGTGTATATGTACATATGTGCACATACATATATATATATATATATATATATATATATATATATATATACGTGTGTGGATACTTTTGTATGTTCTTCTATTTCTGTTTTTTTCTTACAGATATATCTTTAAATGTCCTTTATAGTAAATTTGTTTATTTGTAACAGTCAAACCTGTATCTTTTGAAAGCATCATCATTCTTCCTTATAAGCTGGGAGTCATCTTAGACTGTCTTTACTTGACTTCCCATCTAACGTGAAATGAATTCTCAAGGTTGCTCATTCTATTTCCACACCTTTAGATTCTGTTCCTTTTATTCTATTCATGCTTTTATTACACTCATTACCTCTTACATGGGTTATTATAATCAGTCTCTTTGCTTCCAATCACTGCCATTTCCAATTTATCCTCTGAGCAGCTTCCAAGAAAATCTTCCTAGAACACTGTCCTAACCATATTGCTCCCTAGCTCAAAAATCTCTAGTGACTCTAACACTCACCATATAAAAGACAAATTCTGGATAGCATGAAAACCCTTCAGAGCTGGGCATCTCCCACTAGACTTTTTATCCCACTTAATGCATTCTGAGATTCAACCAAACCAGCATATTCATTGTTTTCCAACGCCATTCTATACCATTGTCCCATGACTCTGAAATTCCAACTCCTCTTTATCTGTATCTCATAGCATCCTTAGCTTCGTTGGAGAATCAGTGTGTGTTTGAGTTCATCCTGAAGCCTTCCCTGATCACCTCTAATGTTAGTGATCTCTTCCTCTTCAAATCCCTCAGTACTTACTTGCCTGTGAACCTGTGACACAGCCTAGTAGAATGGAAATTCCCTGAGATTAGGCATTATTATATTTTTGTCTTTTTCTTCTCAGCAATTAGTTCATTACTTTGTTCCTAAGCCCCTAAATGTTTAATTGCTGTTGACGAAAGTTTCCTGTTTTATAACCCTTTCAAATTTTAAGACCTAGCACAACAGGTTATGTACAGTACAGTAGTCACTTAATAAATGACTTAGGTCAAATGAAATTTAGATCAAGGAGCCTCAGGAGCTATTTATTCCAACATCTTGATGTTACAGATGAAGAATAAAGCTCACCGAGTTTCAACAACTTTCTTAAAGTCACAAAATAATTAAAAAGAAAAATTTTAAGCCCCATCTTCTGCTTCAAAATTCAGTATACTTTTCACTCCATAAAATGTTTATCTAAATATTTTTATGACACTCATTAAATGCCAGAGAGTTTAAGCATTTGGGCAAAAGAGAGGGATTTCCTATTGTCTGGTACAATGTGGATTTGCCAGTACAGATATGTTTTCTTTGAAGAATAAATGACACAGGTTTTTCCATTCCATTTGGTGCAATTCAGCTTGCCAAATATTTATTAAATTCATACTACATACAAGGCACTTATTTAGCACTAGAGATATGAGGGTAAAGATGAAACACTTACAAACCTTGAGGAGGAAAGAGTCTCCTTGGTCATTTAAACTAGATACAATATCATAACTTAAAAAGCAAAACAAACAAAGAAACTAAACAAACTCAATTTCTTTTCTTAGAGAGAAATCAAAGCAGAAGCACTATATGGATGAATGTCTGTATTGAGGGGATAGGTGGATCTCCACATTGTCTCTAATCTGCTGATTTAGTCATCAAAAGCAGCCATTTTGACTAGCTTATTTTGTGAAACAGACTACAATTAAACTCTATAAGTGGATGGAAAAGGTTCCAAAAATATCAGTGGAATTAAAACACAATACACAGGATAAGGTCTTATTTTATGGAGGGAAGAGAATGATTCACTGCTTTTCATCCTTACTAGTCTCCAGGGGCCCTCACTTTCTCAAATGGCTTTCTCTGAAAATGTCACTGGTTCAGAATAAAACATTATTTAGGGAAGAATAAAGGGTTTGTGAGCTTCAAATGAGGACAAACTTATATAGAGGAAGCCTTCTAATATCCGTAGCATTCCTTACATAAGTATTCCCAACATAGGGTAGCTTAAAGGAACAATAAAGCAGACAACCCTATAAAATAAAAGCTGAATCTTAGTCCTCAGATTGTAGGTAATAACAAACAGAATGCACAAAAGGAGCAAAGATGTTTTATTTATGAAGGTAAAATGTGCAGTGCTCTAAGAAACAGCACTTGCCGTAGGAAACATCAAAAGGACAAAAATTACAATTTGATATGTCTCCTAAGGAAGAAGCAGCTCAGACAAAGAATGGGAGCTTGGATGTGAGAAGAGTAGGAGCATTTTATTCTGCACCTAGACACAGAGATCACATTTGACCTCAAGAGATTAAGATTAAATTAAGGCTCACTTAATTTTGTTCAGATGACCCAGTATCAGTCAATTCATAGCAGAAATGCAAAGTACAGCCTAGTATGGAAGAAGAAATGAAATATATGCAGAAGCAAACTTGAAAATGACTCCATGGGGAAGGAGAGTAACTTTCTTTCACAACAAATTGACTGAAACTTTTATGGAGTTTAATATTTCAGACATCCCAACTAAAGGATTAAAATTCAAGCAAATATGTTAGGCAGTAAATTCCAAATCAGCCCTTCTGTGCAAATGGCTTTTAGTTGGATAAAAACTAATATTCACACTAGGCACATGTTTTTAATGTGTCTATTCCACGGGCTCATTACATGACCATCTTAATTATAGATTACCCACAGCACAGCTTGCTTTCAAATTCATGACAGCCCCCAATCGGGTTAGTTTTATCTTTTATTGACGTCTTCTATTTACTCAATTCTATTAGCTCATCATACCATGAAGCCTGAAGTCATTGCAAAAACCCTTTTATATCAGAACTCTCAAATACTCATTTCATCCTCACAAAATATGGCAGGTTTACTTTAGTTCATGCTGTAAATGGATCTGGGAAGTAAATCTAGATTTTTATCAGCATGAAGTAAGTCATATACAGCCATTGAATGAAAATGAATGGGAAAATTATTAGCCTTCCTCTCTTCGAAAATTATTGTTTTTCCCTCCTCAGAATGTTGTTTTTGTTAAGACATTTTCAGTCATGTCTGCATCTCAGTGACATTTTTTAAGATTTTCTTGGCAAAGATACTTAAATGGTTTGTCATTTCCATCTTCGGTTCATTTTATAGATGAGGAAATTGAGGCAAATATGATTAAGTGACTTATCCAAGGTCACACAGATGGCCTGATTTCAAAGTCTTACTCTAGGTGCTGTACTCTACCCATTGCTATTTGTTGGGGAGTAGTTTCTTTATTTTGTTTGAAAAACTGTAAATTGCAATAATTTTCAAATGCCCCGAAGTGAAATATAAATACAAAACATTTTCAATTTCAAAGTGAAGCATATAGAATTATCTGAACTTTCATATCATCTGTGTTTTTGCCTATTTCACATGCATATTATTAATCAAGAATTGACTTTGTAATATTTTAGCCAGCATAACTTATTTTGTATGTATGTATATTTTTCATGATGACTTGAATATATAAGAAAAACCATTAGAAGCTGCGATGAGTTTAATAATTTTGGGTTCTATCTGGAGTGGTGAGTTTTGTTTTGTTTTTCTTTACTGAGACACTTGTAATTGAATACATTTGAATAGGTGGTCCTGGTGGTCTAAGAAAACAACAACAAAACTTATATATGTCGACAGAGAAAATAGCTGAAATGGCTGGAATTCAATTTTAGTTTTATTTTGTCTGTCAATAAAAAGGTATCACAAAAATAGTTACTGTTTTTAATCTTCCAGTTCCCAGCAATGTGAATAAACATGACTCTTTGCTGTGCTTTTGTGGTCCCCTTTATATCCCTCTCCTTCACTTCCCCATTGACTCATTTAAATGAAACTATAATATCTCATTTTACACAATTAATGTCTTCTTGGAACATTGCCTATATTTTCTGCCTGTAGCTTCAAGATGATTTATCTTGCTTTATGGAGTAGGGAGTCAAAAGTCAAGTCTCTAAAGTCATAAAAATCACTGAAGTCTTCTACATAGAGGGACTGGTAATAAAGTAATGGGGAGAGCAGATCTTATAGGTCTGTAAAGTCCATGAAGATGGACAGGGAAGAGGCAACTGAATTTGGATGTGGATTTAACCACAATCCCAGGGTTGTTGCAATGAACATTTTATTGGGAGTTTAGGGAGTACCTTAAGCCTGCACATCCTACATGGCTATATATACGAATGAATTTAAGAATCCCCATATGCCAGAATGAAGGATATCATTGGAAATTTAAGTGTGGTAAACTAAAAGAAAAAAAAATTAACAAAAGCAAGATGAACAAAAGAAAATGAACTACTTTTGTAGAATTATCTTCAAATTTTCATTACAAAGCAAATATAATTGAATCTATAGTTTAAAAGTCAACATTTTAATTCTGGTTCTTCCACATATTCCCTATATGACATAGGTTACATCACTTAACGTGTCCATTTCTAAGTTTCTTCTTAAGTAACATGTTCTATTGGGTTGGGATATATATATATATATATTCATAAATATATGCAAGTGAACATGTTGTTTTGTTTGGCAGTCTCAGGCACTAATAACTGGAGAAATTGGGAAAACCAATTATGTCAGAGTTGCTGTATGGGATCAACATTGGAGGTATCTGTGTATTACATGATCTGAATGTGAGGAGGGAAGAAAATACAAACATGGTGGACAGTGTGCAAAGGTGAGGAGTTAGGTTGTAAATTGTCAAGTGTGAAAGGTCAAGTTAGCTGGATTATAGAACATTGGAAGTGGAATAATACATGACAAACCTGGAAAAGAGGATTCCAGAGAAGGAATATATAGAGAGAGCAAAGTTTCCAGAGACAGAAGCAACATAGTTTTAAAACCTCATATCTCCCACTACTCAAAACCGACACTAAGGTCAAAGGAGTATAGTGCATGTATGCAACCCCAAAGCATTAAGGATTTTTGTCCCTTCCCAAATCTTGGCCTTTATTCATACTGAAACTCTTCCAGGAAATAGCCTCCATCTTCCTGTCTATCCATTTCCAATTCGACCTCAAAGAATGAAATTGAGGCTCACCTCTTTCATGAAGTCCTCCTAAACAATTCACTTTATAGTGTGCAACTTGGCATGTTAATTTCCATTTCTCAGAATTAGAGGCCATGTATCCATGACCTAAAAAAAGGACCTTCCCATTGTATTGACTGAACTTCCTATGAAGGACCCAAACAAGCATTGTAAAATTGAAGAATTCATGGATAGATCCTATTCTACAATTCATCAATAAACTTTCAGTGTCTGTCTTTTGCTGCCGAGATCTAATATACAATGTTCTGTTTGACATTCAAAGTCTTTCATAATCAAGTCCTTTAGTAACTTTCCAAGTCTCATTACATGTCATTTCCCTAAATATACTCTTCAATGCAATACCACTGACCTCCTCACTGTTACACAAACAAAACACTCTATTTCTTGAGTCTAGAAATTTTCTTGGGTTGCCCTTCATGATTGGGAATGCTCTTCTGTTCCCATTACTGATCTGAAGTGGTTTTTTTTTTAAAGTCCCAACAAAAAAATCCCACTTTTTCCAAGAAGTCATCCCAAACCCTGCTAATTCTGGTGTTAATCATATGCTATTTATGTTGCATAATGGATTTTGTGACTAGGACACATGACCTGGAATAAAAATGACTACAAGGAGAAATACTTTTTCATTTCTTTTTGTTCTTATTGCTATTCAGTTGCTCTTCAATCACAACCAACTAACTGTGACCACATTTGGGATTTTCTTGGCAAAGGTGCTAGAATGATTTGCCATTTCCTTCTCTAGCTTATTTTACAGATGAGAAAACTGAGACAAAATAGGTCAGATGATTTGCCCAGAATGCCTTTTACTAAACTAATAATACATTTAGATAGCTACGCAGATGCCTATATCTATTTATATCATCTCCACATCTCCACATCTACATATCACTCTATTTCTCCCATTACTTCCTTCCTTCCCCCCTCCCTATTCCTCTCCTTCCTCCTCTACTTCTCAATATCCTTCACCCTCCCCTTCTTTCTTCTTTTCTCCCTCCCTTCTTCCCCTTCCCTCTTTATCTCTATTCCCCCTGAATCTTTGTTGTACACTTCTTGATTTGTACACAAGTATGTTACTCAACCTGAAATAAGCCATGGATTTTATTTCAAATAATAATGAAAAGTGCTGAACAATATTTTCCAACAATGGTACCCCAGGGTCCATTGGTTATTTCTGAACTCTTAAAAAATTGGAACACATTTGGTAAAAATAAGTTTTTATTCACAGGAAAAAGAAAAAATATTATCTGGATGGTAGTTGTCTAGAGTCTGAACCCTTTGGAAAGCCACAAAGATATAGCAATGAATCAGATAATATTATGGGTAGCAGGAACCTCAGAGATCATCTACTCTAACCAATTTATTTTAAGCATGATGAAACCATGGTTTTCCTCTGCATCAATTTGTAATAGTGTTTTTAAGTTCAAGAGCTGCCTCAGACCCTTTATTTAGATGGGCTATAAATCCCAACATCTAGTTTTACAGACTAGATCCACAGTAGGATGTTGGAGGGTGGAAAGAATTGAGGACATCAGCACTTTGATCCAAAATGCTGACCTGGGAGCTGAGGCTAACTGCCTGGCTTGCACTTTTACTCCCCTTGGTCAAATAGTTTTCTTGTAGATTGGCCAAGAGTCCTGGAACTAGGACTTTTTCCCTGACTACTGGACTTGTGGCACTGTGGCAGTCCTTCTTCCCTACCTACCATATCACTGCATCCTCTTTTGGACAGATTTTGTGCATGTCCCTGTTTGATTGTCTTCTGAACATGTCTATTTTGCCGTCCCTCCAGCTGAATTTGCCTCTGGTTGTTACAGTTGGAAAGCTTTGAAATCAATCTCCATGGGTCATCCACTTCATTTCCCTGATACTTTCAAGTCTATACCTTTTTTTTAGAACTGTTCTGTCTTTCTTGAGATGCATTGACTAGAATTTCAGCAGATGTGGGATTCTGGTGAGAATTTAAAATATCTTAAAAGAGGATAAGTGAGGATCTCTATTTACCACAGTGCTACAGGAGATAAATAGGCATTAAACTAGAATTTGGGAAACTCAGACTCTTGTCCTTGGTTTGCTCTTGTCCACATAAGTGGGTTAAAGCCAAGTCTCTATGCCTCTCTGCATCTCAGGAAAATGGAAAGGATCTCAAGATTCTTTTCAGCTTAAAAAATACATGTGTATGAAATAAATATATCAGTAGATATCCATGTCATCTATATCTACATATATCTATTGCACATGCATATAAAGTACATACATTCATATATATGTACTCATATCCAATATCTATATCTCTTTATATCTACATGCAGAATACATCTATGCCTACACAGATATATGTATATGTAAACATTATATGTATATGTGTGTGTGTATCAGATTTTAGGAATGATTACTTCCCTGTGTGAGCATTTATTACATGCGTTAGTTGATAATTACATCAAATCTCTATTCCTCAGTCTTATCCTTGACTAAGTATCTTTTTGTTCTGGGTCCCAAGGTAATAAGGAAATACATTCTTTTACATTTCTTCATAAATTATTAAAATTTAAATCAGTTTCATATTAAGTAATTATTTAATATGCCAATGAATTAATCACTGAGTTCAATCCCAGTTTATTGAAACTAGAAAAAATAACTTTTGTTCTAGATTGCTTTTCCTCATCTGTCTCTAAATATATCAAATCTCTTCCACCAAATCATGTAGACCTAATTAAATGTCATTATTATTTTCTTAATATTTATTAGCAACAATAAAAATGAAACATATAATTAAATAGTTATTTATGATATATCCCCTGTGAGAAACATTACTGCTACAGCAATTTATAAGAATCATTAATACTGCTGACCTCCTTACTTCTGGAAATGAAATCCTACCATTCAACTGTCTTGGCATAGACCAAATGTCTTTTGAAAAAAAAATTTTTTTCATAAGACGAGTTAAACTCAGTTACCTCAGCTAATACCCTTTCACACCTTTTCTTCTATATTTTCTGTCACTAGTGGTTTAGTGTTTATTTTCCTAAGCTTTGTATTTTTAACTTAGATTTCTTTTTTTAATTTTTTCAACTTTTTAGTTTTCAATATACATTTCCACAAGATTTTGAGTTACAAATTTTTCCCCATCTTTCCCCTATCCCTGCCCCAAAATTGCAAGCCTACTGAATACCCCTTCCCCCAGTCTATTCTCTCTGTATCCTCCCCCTTCACCCCTCTAACTTTCTAGTAGGGCAAAGTGGGTTGCCATACTCCAGTACCTGTATATCTTATTTCCCAGTTGCATGTAAAAAGCTAATTTTTAAACATTTGTTTTTAAAACTTTAGGTTCCAAATTTTTTTTTCCCATTTTCCCTCCTCACTCACTCCCATTGGGAAGATAAGTACTCCAATATAGATTGTACATGTGTACTTACCCAAATCTTTTCCATATTAGTTATATTGTGAAAGACTAACTATATTTCCCTCCATCCTGTCCCACCCCCCACTTATTCTATTTTCTCCTTTGACCTTGTCCCTTTTAAAAAATTGTTTGCTTCCAACTACCCTCTGCCCAATCTGCCCTCCCTTCTATCATCCTCCCTCTTATCCCCTACCCTCCTATTTTCTTGTAAGATGATACCCAATTAAGTATGTATGTTATTCCTTCCTTATGGCAAATTCAATGAAAATCACACACCTTTTCTTCTTAATAGATACTTCAGCCTCTGAGGAAAAATTATCTGGGGTTATTATTTCCATTCTTAACTCAGTATTTATATAGTTATCTCAATTAAGAGACTCTAGGAGATTTACACTTGCAGTCTCCTCAGACTCCTTAAATGAGCCAGTATAGTAACAGTAGCCATTGTTTCTGGTGCTTTATATCTACATATGCATATATAGTATATGTGCATGCATGCATGTGTGTTTGCATTATGTAAGCAGTCCAGTTTGATTCAGTGTCAAATATGTTAAGGAGAGTTAGTATGAAATAAACTTTGAAAAGTAGGCAGGGATCAGATTGTAATTGCCTTTACAATACTAAGCTAAGGAGTTTATTATTTTTGAGGCTATAGGTATTGAGCACAGGAATTATGAGGTCCTATGTATGCTTTAGGGCAATTGTTTTGGCAGTGGAATGTAGGGATGTTTGGAAAGCAGTCTTAAAGTCAGTGTCTTCCATTATGAAGTTCTTATTGTAGTTGTGGAAAGAAACAATTAAGATCCCAACAAGATGTTAGGTGTCATTCCAGTGGAAAGAAAGAAATAGAAGCATATACTATTATGAAAGTAGTTCAATGTGATTTTTTTTTAATTATAGAGTTAGTTTTCTTTTCCTCAATTACAGTCATTCATTGCATATGGTCCTTTTTTAAGTTAAAGTTATTTCACGCTATAGCTCTGGATTTCATTTGTGCTTTCTGGCTTTGTGCAACAAAGGCCAGGCCTGGGATAGTGAAACTATAGCTTCCTCTAGCTATTCCAGGAAAAAAGAAAATGG
>JAQQSW010001094.1:0-22450 GCA_028646575.1 Pseudocheirus occidentalis
GAGACATTCAAGAAAGAGACTTCTGATTTTTACATATCTCATCCAAGCATCTCAAAAAGTATTAAGCTGATTTGGGCTGCTCTTTTCCTGGTCTGCTAAGGGATGCTCAACCAGTTTGTATCTCGAGCCCTTAGCACCGTAGTAGGCCTGGAAAGTAGTCCTGGCACGTAGTAGGCTCTTGGTAATTATTTATGGATTGAGTGACCTTTCACTATTACTGTAGGTCTGCTTTGTTGCTTCCTGGAATCAAAATGGAGTGAGCTACATAGGGGAAAATCTATATCTCCATATCTAGCTTCGTGGTTTATGTAGCTAACCATTGCTTTGTAAAATCCAATTAATATTAAGTGATTCAGTGGAAATGAGGCTCTAGTTACTAGTGGCTAAGTGTAAGGAGAACACAAATGATGAGGACCTAAGCTGTTGGCAGTAGAAAAGGACATCTCAAATCCCTCATTACCTCTAAACTCTGATTAGATGTAGTAGCTTGGCTCTGGGATAGTAGACCTCACAGCAGAATGTGCTTGCTGTATTAATAACTGTATACAAGATATATACAGAATGGACTGAAAGTAAATAAAAAAGGAAGGCACTAGCAACTGGAGGTAAGGTGGGTAGGACTGGGAAAGGCTCCCTGAAGAAGGCAGAATTTAAGCTGAGTCCAACTCCCCTTTGTGCACACCAGGGACAGGCCAAACTGCCCTTCTTGCCATTTCTCACATTTTAGAAAATCTCTACTACAGCTCTGAACTCCTGAGCTCACACAATCCACCATCCTCAGCTTCACTAACAGCAGAGACTAAAAATATGCATCACTGTGCCTGACTGAAGTTGTTCTGATAGAACCCAAGTGCTAGACATAGGCACGAAAAGTTCATGTAATAAGTCTTGGAAATCATTCAAAGTCAGCACTGGGGATAGCTGCGCCAACAATATGCTTTGCATATCTAAAAGTCTAGGGCTAGTTATATCTTGGGCACTTTGATGCCTTATTCTTTGGGAGTTTGGTAACCAGACTTGGCAGTAAAGAAGGTCATAGAATTAGAACTGAAAGAGACTTTAGGTAGAGACCATCTTTCATTTTACTCATGTGGAAACTAAGTCTAGAGAGGTCTAGTGAATTGACCAAGGTCACACAAGTAGTAAGTGGACCAATTAGAACTTAAACGTAAGTTCTCTGATTTCAGGTCTGGGGCTATTTCCCTGTTGCTTCCTAGGAAGAGAAAAATCTTACGAGGGGCCTTTGGCTTCATCCAAAGATCGGTGGTTTCAATGTTTTTCATTTCCACCAACCTGGGTCTTCCACACAGATTGTGACCAGAGACCATAATTAAAGCTCATTATTTTCTTGGGACTTTGGTTGGGGGCTTATCCTGGTGTAGTTATGCTTCCTTTCCCCCTTCTAGATCAAGGATCTGAACTGAATTCAGGAAGAACTCTCCTGCCCTCTATAGATCTGGTGACCATATAATATCCTGCATCATTAGATGCAGGATATTCCTTCATTAAGAGCACACTTTCTTTTTTTGAAATCAGCACTATCCCAAAATATCCTTGGCATATCTGGTGGTGGAGAAAATAACTTCCAGGGCATCATGGGTCCTGAAAGGTACCATCAGATGCTTGGGAGAATGTTATATACTCCAAGGAATTAGCCAAGAGCTCCTGGGTGGGTTTAAGAAGAAGAGATTCCAAGTACAAGATGGGGAAATTGTGAGACAAAATGACAGTTCTCGTGAAAAAGATGTATTTTTAGTGGATTGCAAGCTCAAAATGAGTCAGTATGAAATGGCAACCAAAAAACTCAATGCTAAGTCAAGAGAGATGGGGTATAGATAATGAAGGAGGTAGGTGCAAAGTACTCTATCCTGGTTAGACCACTATACTTATGAAGCTGATTTTTTGAACCTGAGTGAAATAGCTTTACGTCTATTTCTATTACATTTTATCTTATTAGATTTGACCCAGCGTTAGCATGTTGAGATCTTTCTGGATACTGATTCCATCTCCAATGTTTGCTTTATTTCCCAGGTTCATACTCCTTGAAAATTTGACAAATCTGTCATCTACCTATACCTTTAGAATTAATGTTCATAGATCAAGCAGGGCCAGTCATCTACACCAAGCCATTGCTTAAGAAAGCGTTGAATGGAGCAGGACCAAGGACAGATGCCTGAATGACTAGTAGATCCCATGGCATAAAGGTGGACGGACAGTCCATTCACTTAGGCCATTAGTTCATATTTATCCACCTTGGGGCACTGAGAGACATCATCCTGTTCAAAAAGAACCCAACTCTGATTCTAGCTGTCCCAACCCTGGTGGAACATTTATGAGGGTTATGCATTTCAACAGCACTGGGGCAAAAGTGTTGAAGAAATATTGAGCTTCTATGGTTTCAAAGAAGTTTTTGATCTCTCCTTCAGTTCTCTCTCTCTCTCTCTCTCTCTCTCTCTCTCTCTCTCTCTCTCTCTCTCTCTCTCTCTCTCTCTCTCTCTCTCTCTCTCTCTCTCTCTCTCTCTCTCTCTCTCTCTCTCTCTCTCTCTCTCCCTCTCTCTCTCTCTCTCTCCCCCTCTCCCTCTGTCTCTCTCTCCGTCTCTCTCCCTCTGTCTCTGTCTCTATGTGTGTCTCTGTGTCTCTCTGTTTCTCTCTCTCTTTCTCTCTCTGTCTCTCTCTCTATCCCTCTCTCTCTCCCCGCTCCCTCTGTCTCTCTCCCTCTGTCTCTCTCTCCCTCTCTCTTTCTGTCTCTCTCCCTCTGTCTCCGTCTCTGTCTCTGTGTGTGTGTCTCTGTGTCTCTCTCTGTTTCTGTCTGTCTGTCTGTCTGTCTGTCTGTCTCTCTCTCTCTCTCTCTCTCTCTCTCTCTCTCTCTCTCTCTCTCTCTTTCCCCCTCTCCCTCTGTCTCTCTCTCAAGAAAACTCCAACTCACTTCCAGCAGCCCAGCTCCCAGATGCTGAGACAATCCTGCTTCCTCCACAGGAAAATTCCAATTCTGTCTCTCTGTCTCTAGGATTCTTTATATACAGCACTGGCCTCCTGTCTCAGCCAATAGCCTTCTTCCACATTAACAAGGGAGAATCTGGGAATCTGTCTGCCTTTGAACCCAGGTGACAGTTTGGTGAATTCAGATAGGAGCTAGGACCATGGAAGAGGAATCAGGGAATATGAGAACCTGCCTAGTGTTAAGATAAAAACATCTTTTTCGTGGATACTGAGTAGTGACTGATAAAATTGTAACTTACTTGTGACCTAGGGATGGATGGCCCATGTATTTTCCACTACCCTTCTCAACAGTGGACAGGGCTCACACCTTCCATACTTAGCCCTAAGTTACCAAATGCTACTTAGCCCTAAGTTGCTAAGTGCTACTTAGCCTTAAGTTAGTAAGTGCCAAATATCTGATAAACTGATTGCTATTACACCACCATAGCATTTCCCTCTAAGTATCTGAGCTCAGTCAAAGATGCTGGACCTATTAGATTGATGAATTTAGAAAATGTTATTGCAATCTGATTGTAGTTGAATTTGATCCCTCATACAGACTGCATGTAATGAAGGGTTTGTTCATGACCTTTACAAGTTTCTTTGAAGCTCAACTCAAAAGATAATTAGTGATAGGACTTCACAGAAGATATTTCTGAATATGAGAATTTCTAGAATTGCTCCAGGTAGGTTTTATAATGAATGGATGGTTTCTCCCAGTTCTACTACTATCTATGTTTGTATAAAGGTTGAATTGCTGGCAAGTCTTTAAAGCACCCTCATTCCTTACCAAACTCATCTACTACTGAGCTCTAAGACAAGCCCAGTCTCTAAGAAGCTGTAATTCTGAACAGCAAAACAGAATAAATGTCAGTTCTGTCCAGCAAAGTAACTGCTACCCTTAGCCAGAACAAGAAATGCATAATTCATAGAAAAAAGGGCACATCAACCATTACTGCTATGGTAATGCCCAGTAAGGTGACAACAGTTCAGTTATTCTGGATTTGTTTAAGAGTAAAACAAGCACTCATTAGATAATCAATCATTTAGTTAAGTCCTAGATTCAATCAGTTTTAAGGAGGAGAGCCTTCTTAATCCTTAACTCACTCATCCTTAAGGAGGCATTGCCTCCTTAAGGGACACTAAGAACAATAGTCAAAGTTCTCTACCCATGGGATGAAATTAAGTTACAATATCAATCACTACTCAATACTCTCTTAAGGAGCAGTGGAAAATAGACAGGCCATCCACCTTTCAGTCGCAAGTAAGTTACAATTTCAACAGTCACTATTCAGTATTCCCTTAAAGGGTAGTGGGAAATACATAGGACTTCCACCCCTAGGTCACAAGTAAGTTACAATTTTATCAGTCACTACTCAGTATCCACAAAAAGGTTTTTTCATCTTAGCCTTAGGTAGGCTCTCATATTCCCTGATTCTTCTTTCATGGTCCCAGCTCCTAACTGAATTCACCAAACTGTCACCTGGGTTCAAAGGCAGACAGTTTCCAGATTCTTCTCCAGCTCTCCATGCAGTTCCTGTTCCATGCTGAAGCTCACAGTATCCAGTCCACCTTAAATCCTTCACAGTCTCTATTCCTGGGAAGTCAAGGCTTAACAAAGCCATAAACAAAGTACTGACAACACAGTCATGCTTCCTCTGGCAGCTCCAAGCTAGCCCTCAGAAGTCTTCAGCAGAAGTTCACAGAAAAAGATCTCAGCAAAAGTTATGCCACCACAAGTTCGAGTTTTGCATTCTCTTCTCAGTTCTTCTCAATTTTCAGTTCAGTCTTCAGTCCATCAGCAGTTGCCCTGCCTCCAAGATGCTTACCCCAGGAAAATTCTGTCTGTCCAGCTTGTACTAGTCCTTATATAGGTCTTATCTCCTCCCTGTTCAGCCCCTTCCTGTTACATCAGCAACAGAGGTTCATACCTTTTGTTCCTTAACAGAGGCTTGATCTAATTACTGAATACTAAGTACCTGTTTGCTTCAAATTATATTACTATTACATACCCCCATTTCAAAAGAATTCAAGCTCCTAAAGAGCAGAGATGGTTTCAAGCAATTAAACAATCATCTAGTAAGTATTTTAGTGTTTGCTATATGCCAGGTACTGAAAATACAAAAAAACAAAACAAATATAATTCCTGCTCTCAATTACCTTCCAGGGAGGGAGATAATGAAATAAATAGGTAGATAACATTTTGTTTTTCTAGAAGTTAGCACTTGCCCTGATATATATTAGATGGGTTTTATTTTTTAATAATAAGATTGTTGAATTGAGCTATCAAGGTTTACTTTTTTCTAAAATATTGACCATATATGTGTGTATATATACAGTTATCCCTTCCACATCAAGACTTCCTATGTTACAGTTTCACTATATCACAGGTTGGCTTAAGAAATTAAAAGGGAATATTTTGGAAATTTTGAAGAAACTTTGGACAACACACAAAGGCTAATAGATAACACAGAAAAAAATTAGAGACTCAGAAATGCATAAAATTAATGTATAGTATTGCATAATATGAACATATTTAATCTTTTAATACCATAATAATTCAGACTTTTTCTCAGGCATGAAGGGAGGGACAAAAAACTATATGCAGATCTTCTACTTCACCAGGGCTCTATACCCTTAAGCCCCATGATGTAGAAAGGATAACTGTGTGTGTGTGTGTGTATATATATATATATATACATATATATATATATATATATATACACACATATATGTACATATGTGTATATACATATATAGACAAACATTTAATGAAGAAAAAGAAGATAATGTGGGAGAAGGAAAAGGATGCACCTAAGAAGATGGGTGAGTGGAATTTAATATTTAACATAAACCAAACAATAGGAAGGAAATTTACACTAGCATACCCCTACGGTACTGTGATTCTATAAATATTTTATTATGTGCTCATTTAAGTAGTTTTAAGTTAGATTGTGCCTTTGAGAAGGGGCTATTTTGTTGACAACTCAAATTGTCTGTCACCTTCATTAGTACAGGATCAACTTTCTGAATAAGAAGTCATCTATTTGAAAGGGTGATAGGTATATTAGGAAGATATTGTATTCAAAAATCTCTGATAGAATAATAACCAATATGGCCTACTATGTGCCAGACATTGCCATAAGTGTTGGGATGAAAAAGAAGCAAAACATAGTATCTGCCCTTTAATAAGCTTATACTCTAATGGGGAAGACAACATGCAAGCAAATATATAAAATGCAATCTATATGCAATATAAATAGGAAATAATTAACAGAGGGAAGGCACTGGAATTAAGAGAGGTTGGAGAAGGGTCTTGAAGAATTTCTGTTGTCCAATAGCCTCCTCTAAAATGACAAATATCATCAGGCAGGGTTAGGCCATGTCCTTCTGTTGCTGTTCAGTCATTTTCAGTCCTGCCTAACTCTTTATGACCCATTTGGGGTTTTTGTGGCAAAGATATTAGAGTGGTTTGCCATTTCCTTCTTCCACTCATTTTAGAGACAATTAGGAAACAGGGTTCAGTGGTTTGTCCCAGGTCACATAACTAGTAAGTGTCTGAGGCTGGATTTGAACTCAGGAAGGTGAACGTTCCTGACTCCAGGCTCAGAACTCTTGTGTCACCCACTTGCCCTAGTATAATCCTTTCGTATTTTTTTTAAATTTTACTGTAAATTTGTTTACATTTTGCAGACAAGAAAACTGAAGCACAGAGAATATAAATGAATTGTGTAAGAACAAACAGCTATTCATTTATAGGCTGTATAAGCAGTTACAAATCTGAAACTAGATTCCAAGACTCTTGATTGCCAATTTGTTGCCTTTTTACCCCACACTACACTGCCTCTGAGATCAAGGCCACACAGTAGAAGTAGCTGGAAAGTTGCCAATGACAGTTGAAGTGTAGCATGGAAAGGACTGAGAAAGAACCAAAGATACATTGCCTTTCTCACAATTTCACCAGGATTTCCCCACCATTAGTGCATCAAAGCAGTCTAATTTTATAGCCTCATTTTCTTAAAGAATTATGCAGGGATGTTAGATGAAACTAACTTGGAGTTACAGAAAGTAGGAGGCCAGTACAACAGGGGGTCATTAGCAATTATCAAGTGCTATAAAGAATAGCAGGAAGCAGCTGGCACTGAGAGTTTTATGGTTGCATATGACATTTCCATAAGAGAAATTCAGATAAGGGAAATTTATATGGGTTTGTTTTAAAATTTAGATCTCAAGTCAACATGAATTTATTAAGCATATACTTGCTACAGGCCTGACACGGTACCAAGGACTATCTGGGAAGTGAAACACTAGTTTTTAAGGTTGGGGTTTTTTTTAAGTTTTTCATCAGTTTTGTGGAGTGCTATTAAGCACATAATAGGTTAAGACTCTGAATTTGAAAAAGTAGGGAAAGGGGACAAACACCAGATGACTTTTTGCTAGAATCTTTGCTCCATGTGAAAACAAAAAAAATCTATCCATCTACTTTACAATTAGTGAGTTTCTTCAGTACTTCAGGAATATATAAAGTTTCTTTGTAGGATCACTTATTCTACTTAGTTCAACATCTTCTCTACCCACGAATTACTAGTCCTCTCTGGTTGAGAAGTAGCAAGTAAAGTTCATCCCTTTGAAGCCCTCCTTATGTCAAAGATCTTTGAGCTTATCCAGGCTGACCCAATGGCCACTGACAAAACTGGACTTAAAGTCTTTCTGATTGGCTGAACCTTGCCAGAGTTTGTCCTCTACCAGAATAGTGTTAGATTTCTAGGGTTTCTTCCACGAGGGAATGAAGAATCCATGGAGTGTGATATTTGCAACAAAGCAAATTTCTACTTCAGGTAAGGAGAAACTAACTGATTATAGGTATCTACAAGTGGAATGGATTTCCTCTGGAGGTAGTGTTTTCTCTAGCACTTAAACATGGGTAGAGCACTGGTCAGAAATATTGTAAATGGAATTCTGGTTTTGCAAGGTTCAAAATCCCCAGAAAGTGATTAATTTGACAACAAATGTGCTTTACTGGGAAAATATGTGAAAGTACTCTTTATGCAAATGTTAATGATCTGTAGTCACACGTGCAAGATATATAAATGGCTTTATTTTGGTATACTTGAAATAGATAAGAGACACCCTGACATAGTGAATAGAGAGTCAGTCTTGGAGATAGGAAGACCTGGGTTCAAATGCAACTTCTTATATGAACATATTAGCTGTGGGACCATGGGTATGTTACTTAACCACTTAGTCATATTCACCATTACCATTAAAAATTAACTTTCAGTAAAAGGTCACTCCTCTTGTTGAGTGCAGACTGTCAAATATAAGGCAACTAGAAATATATAAGGTGAGATGAAAAATCTATGGAATCATATAGATACATCCCATTTAAAGGAAAACCACTAATTAGAAATTTGCATTCCAGGAAATAAGAAACTGTGTTTATAACACCCCTGCACAAGTCCGGGCACCCCCTTAATTAAATACAGAGCTGAAGCTGAAGCCGAATCAATAGCAGCAAACAACCTTTCATGTGGTCCGATTCCAAATGGCCCTTAGTTCAACAGATAGAAAATTAGCTCTATTTACAATAGGAAACAAAGGGCTAAACATTAGCACAGCCAATAACTTTTAGCTTCAGGTATCAAAAGAATACTTGTTTGGAATATGTAGGTAGCTCAAAAGTCATATATAAAGATATTTGTGTGTATACATGCACATATACAAATGTATATATACATAAATATGTATTCATTATACACACAGACATAAAAACATACACATATATGATAATATATTACATATATGTGACATTTTATGTTTCATGACATTTAAATACTACTATATTAATATTACATTTATCCAAAAAAAAATTTTTTTTGACATTGGCAAAAGAATTTAATAGTGTTCTTATCTGGGATTTCTATTATAGCCTAGAGGTTGGTGGGGTTTTTTTTTCTGTAACAACATCATCAAAAATACAATGGAAATGACTTGTAAATACAAGCAAATTTTCATTCAACTTACATATATTCAGATTTTCAGGAGCACATCTACTGTAAAATGAAATACTTACTCATTGGTACATAATTTTGCATTTATAAAACCCACAGTGTGAGGATGAGACTTGCTGAGAGACAATCTAAGGGATTGTACTAGATTCTATTTTTTTCCCCTTCTTTTTAATCACTCCCTACAGGACCAGGAAGTTTCTTTTGCTTACAGATATTTCTTCCTCAACATTATCTTCCCTCTTAACACCATCTCTCCCTTTCCCTGCTTATTTCCTTCTTGAGTTTGATGTACTTCTCCAGCAAATTGTTTTTGTGTTTGTTCAACCCTCTTTTCTGTTTCAGATAATACTGAGGTCAAGCTGTTGCCCACTCCCTCTACTCTTTCCTCCATGTTTATATACTCTTCTTTTGTACACAATAATGCGAATTACTAAATTTCATCTCCCTTTTCCTTTTTTCTATATTAGTGTATTCCTTTTATGTGCCTTTTCTCAAAATAATTTTTTTTTAAATCCCAGAAGCAAATCTCCCCCAGGACCTCAAATTTTCTTTTTTTTTTAATTCTTTGCCCCATCAGTTAGTTTATCTTAGTGGCTTCCATTTTGGGGAGTGGCCCAGGCCAGTCAAACTACAAACCCCTCCTGGTTTTGCTTCTGACTTTCTGGAATTTGCTATCATGCCTCAGGTGCCTTTCAACCTGCAATTTCTTTCAAAGGCAGAGTCCTACTCACTCTAGAATATTTATCTTTCAAAGAAGTATTCTCATGAAGGAATAAAAAAAATCTCTCCACTGTGGCCTTCCACTGGGGAAGAGGGAATCTCTATTTTTAGGAGGATTCCATTATAGACAATGTTTGTTCCCCTCCTGGCTCTGCTTCTGACATATTAGGCATATATACCAAGCTCTCACACAGGTATGTTCCAACCATATGTGTATGTTCCAACCTTTCAGCAACTCCCCTCCCCTCTTTTATTTAATTTTCCCTTATTGGAATGTAAGCCCCTTGACAGCTGGGACAGTCTTTCTTGTTGCCTGTATTTGTATTCCTAGCACTTAATTTAGTGCCTTGCACATAGTAAGGGCTTTTAAATTCTTACTTTTTCTTGACTTGCCTTAATTCCTTTTGAAGATATTAAAATTCTGATTCTATTTTTTTGTTTCTTTTTTTCCTATTTTTCTAAGATTCTATTTTTTTTGTTTCTTTTCCCCTATTGGAATGTTAGGACTATATTATCATATAGTTTCCTCTTATAGTTCAAATAAATTTACCATTCTAGGTTTTTCTTGACTCATTTATTTGTATTTCAAAGTTTTTATTTAGTTCTGTGTTTTAACTCAGAAATGATTAAAATGATTAAATCATTAAAAGTCCTCTGTTCCAATAAATTTAATCCTTATAGGGTGATAGCTTTCCAGGATAAGTTATTCGGCATTATAAGCTACATTTTGTAGACTGTCTGAAATGTTGTATTTTGAGATTTCATCTCATTTTTAGGAAAAATTACAAGGTCTTATGTGAGCCTGATTATGTTTTCTTGTTACTTAAACCACTTCATTCTGGATTTTCTCAGTACTTTTTTCTTTGATGTGAAAACTTTGAATTTTAACTGTGACTTTAAGGGACTTCTCCCATATGAGTTCCTTTCAGGATATTATTTGTAAAATCTTTCTTTCTTTGTCTTACTTTCTATTTCCAATAGATCTAGGCAGTCTTCATTTATAATATCTTGAAATATAGTGTCCAGGCTTTTTTTTTAAAGAAAACACTTATTTAATTATTTTAAATATGTCACAAAGGAACATGCTTTGAATGGTAAAAAGATACAAGTTTATGACATCTTATAAAAACTGTCATTTAAAATTTCTTGTTCATTGGTTACTCCCCTTTTGCTCCCCCTCCAAAGCAAAATAAGTTTGTTTTTTTAAATGAGATGGTGAGAGGGTGAAGGGGATATTGAAAATAAAAATTCCAAGGCCTGTGTAGGACATTGTTAATATGGGGTTGGGAAGAGGGAGCCAAGGAGATTCTACTCCCCTTCTGGCCCCTAGGCCAAAGGGCATTAATCAGTAGCTAAATAGCTGCTATGGGCTGATGGGATGTATATAACCCTCAGACGCAGATGTGGACAAAAATTGGAAGGCCAGGGTATGGAGGAGATATAGGAATTTGGCTAAATGCTATGTTGGTGTAGCAACTCCACTATAAACTGATTCACCTCCCCTTTCAACTGTACGATCTATAACACAGAGGAGGGCAGTGAGGATTCAATGCAGGAATCTTTGCAGTCTTCTATGCTTCTTCTGTTAGGTGAAAATCCTAGGCCTGGGTAGACAGATGGGCATCACTCCTCCTTCCATCCATCCACCACTCCCTGTAAAATCTTAGCACCCATTGAGACAGAATTAGCCACAGGCTTTCCCCTATGTGCCACTGCTGACTGTAAACTGTCCTGTCCTACTGCCTTATTAATGAGAGAATTCAGTAGCTCCCTCTCCCTTTCTTAGGATGTTTGGGCAAAACCTGAAGAAGCAACCTGACTGAGAGCACATTAGGGTATAATTCATTCACATGATTTCCCACTCTTTTCCCCAACCTCATAAAAACCCTTACTCCCCAAAAATTAGCCTTGCAAGAAAAGGGGGTGAGTGGGAAGAAGTCTTCCCAGGTTTAAGAATTGTTTGGGGTTTATCTTTTTTTTAATTCATCCTTGCTTCTCCTAAGACTCCTCATTGTCGATATTTAAGGAAATTCTAGTCCCTGACAATTTCAGCTCACCCAGAAAGCTGGCTGATATTCCTTAAGACTCCTTCTCCCAGGGATCATTAAGTGTACACAGGAAGGGGAATGCATACAATTTGGATCAGGGAAAATATATGTGAAAATAAAACTGGGAAAGCTGAGCAAAGTCTTCGATAGTAGTAGTGCAAAATCTGAAAGCCAAGAATTCCTTTCAGGTTTCATTGAGTACTCACACTTCAGACAAGCAGGATTCTGTCTTTCTATAAGGAAGTTTAATGACTAGGTAGAACACGAGTCTGCTCTTCTCCTATCTATCCTAAGTTAGTCCCAAGACACAGGTAACTGACCCAGCTTCCCTAGACTCACTAGGATGGGAGATAGGGATAGAGATGCTGTTGCACCTCCCAAAAGGATCTTTCTGCCTTTTACCTTATGGGGAAGGAATGATTTCATTCAAAATTGTTATTGTTCAAGAATCCCTAGCTCTCAGCTTAGGCCAGAAATACCAGGGTCCCCAGTTTGTTCAATAATAAAACCTTAATAAATAAATCCCCTGAAATTAGTTTTCCAAGTTTCCCAAAAACCCTCTAGGTTTGGGAAAGAGTAGGTGATTGTCTCAATTTGCCATTACTATATATGCCAAGACATTCACACAGTCCTTATATCCACACATAAATACTTGTAATTTTCAAACATCAAGTCATTGGGACATAAGGGATTAGAGTATTGTTTAAAATAAGTCCATATTAGCTCTATCAGTCATTACAAACCCACCCCTACCAGCACCCAATTCAGGGCTCTGGAGGTTCTTTTAGGAGGAAATAAGATCCTCACATTCTTTCATTATGAGAAAGAAACAATCTTTATCTCAATATAGTGATAGGACTTGGCTGGTAGGTGGGGTGTGGGGGGTGCAGGGAGACCTCCTCCAGTTTAGCAGTGAGATAAGGGGCTGACACCATTTATATTTACCCCTTCTGCAGGTTGTGACCTAATTCAAGTCTAATCTTAACATAAAGCAGCTAGCTGAATTTCTAAAAGGAAGCAATGCTGATCCACTTTTTGGTACCCAGGACTTCCAAGCCATTCACTTTTATTTGAACTTCAGTGGCTGTGGGAGAAGGCAATCAAAAAATTAGTCTACATAGGAGCCACCCTGATGTAGGCTAAGTCTCTGATCCTTCAGGTCCCCTTCTCCAGGATTAGAAGAAAGAAAAGGCATGTGGAAACATGGGGGGTAGTGGCATCATAATAATCAGAGGAAGCAGCATCTTTGCCAGCTCTGCTGATTCTTCCCACAACCCTGGACCCCATGCCTAGAGGGGAAACTGCCATCAAGGTTTTTGGGGTGACACTCTTGGCACATTCATGTGTGTCTGAGTAAATGATCTTTCCAGGAAAAGCTCTGCTGACGTCATTTACACTTGGAGAGATTCTCCTGACAACGTTCATTTTTGTAGCACTCCAGACAGCACTTCTGAGTGAATCACTTAATCATACATATCACATTCAAAAGTCTTCTTCCTTGTGTGAATAACAAAGTGTCTCTTGAGGTGATAACTACTTCTAATGGCTCTTAAATACTGCTCACAAATAAAGGGTTGTTTGTTGTTTAGCCCTCTTCTTGGAAATAGCCATTCTGCGTTACAACCAGCTCTTTTTTTAAAACTTTTTTTGGTGAAGAAGCTTCACCCAACACAATGTTATCTTTTCCATTTTGTGACCTTTGTCCATCTTTTTGGGACCCTAGTGAAGCACTTCAGCATTTCTTAGTTGCACATTTGTTCCCCCACCTGTCTGGTGGCAATCTGGCCCAGCATAATTTTCTCTTTCTGGCTTTTGTAGGGAGAAAACACACACTTGCAAGGCCCTCAATAGGCTAAGAAACTCACCTGAATCATGTCACCCACTTCATTTAATTGGATTCACTATGTTCAAAGTTTCTTACTCCTTTGGTTAGTGTGTTTTCCAGGGGAATTCTCAACATTTCGTTGTGGCTTCCTCATCTTATGTTTTCTATATGTCCTTACTGTCATAATGAGAGGCCTTTGGCTGCTGCTAGAATTTAGTGTCCTCGAAAGAGAAAATGATGCCCCAACAATTAGGTTCTTTAACCTCAGTCATCATTTTCTTGGCTCCTGCCTGTTCTCAAAGTAGAATGAAAATTCTGCCCATATTAGGAATCCAGCTCAAATCTCTGGAGATGGCTTTAAATCTTTCAGAAACACAAAACTGCAGGTCTCAGCCACCAGTGGTATGCCCATATGGGAGAAATCCTCCTCCAGTGTTCACTTTCTGGTGCCAGTCTTGTTGTTGACCTGGCAGGGAGAGAGGCAAGTTTACAAACCCCAGCAGGGGCCTACTTCTGCCAGGCTTTTTTTTTTAATCATAGTTTTCAGATTCCAGTGATTCTTAAATTATCTCCCCTTACCTGTTTTCTAGGTCAGGTGTTTTTGATATCAGATTGTCTTTTATTTTTTTTTTCAGTCTTTTGATTTTGTTCTCATATCTCTTGATGTCTCATGGAGTCATTGAAGGGGGTGGATAAGGGAACAGTCTATTTTGGTTTTCAAACTGTGCTACTTGGGTTAGTTTTGCCATTTCTCTTCTAAGTTATTTATTCTTCTAATTTTTACAGATATTTTATTTCATTTAAAAATATTTTGCTTCTTTTCAGTTTTCTTGTAATTCTTATGGGAAATGTGTGTTTGTTTTCCTTTGAGTCTGCTTCCAGTTATTACATGATTGTTCTCTCCTTCTTTGGGAGGTGATCTCTAAATCTGTTCATTTTAAAAATACTGGTTGGTATTTTCTTTGATTTATCCTTACTCCAGCTTTAGTTTGAATGAGTCTTTGTATCAAGGATAGATTTTTTTTTTCCCTTTTGTGCCTTCCTGGAGTATGGTGGTTAATCCTGATTAGTCTCCTTCTAGCTCACAGATATTCCTGTGCTGGCTTGCCCTTTTTGCACTTAGGTCCTTGTGGATCAATGGCATTCAGAACTCTCATAACATTCAGAACTCTCAGGTCCTTCTCTTGCATCATCTGACAGCTTGCTAAGGAATTTTGAGCCCCTGACCATCTCACTGTCTTACTGCACCAATTATACCTTACTTCACCATAGTCCCCAGGGTTTTCAGTTCTCTACCTTGAGGTTTTCTTGGGAAAGCAATCTTTTACTGTTCCTAGTTATAAAGCATTGCAGGTTACAAATATCTCTTGCCCATTTCTGGACAGTCTAGGAGCCTGCCCTGAATTAGCATTGGTTTTGCTAGCATCCCTCTTTTCTTTTGCCATCATTCTTCTAGCTGACTTCTCACCATCTGCTAAGGAGGCAGTGTTGTGTTCATAAGAGCTTACAAGAGCAGGGACTTTTTTTTCCCCTCGGGTGCTTGGAATTTGGTAAGTACTCAGTACTTGTTGATTTAACCATAGGACAGAGGAAGGATGGTTTCAGGTAGAACCTACCTTTTCCCTGTGTAATAGTAAGGGAATCTGAAGATCTTCCCTGTCTCTTAATAAGTCTAAAGACCTTTTAAGACCTTCCTTGCTTTGAAAATATACCCTGCCTCCTAATAGGATGAATGTAGTCACATGGAGCCTGTGTTGGGAGGAGTTTGCTGAAGAGTAGAACAGAGCCCAATAGGAGAAGCTCATGTAGGGGAGACTTGTTTTTCAGGAAGGCCCATACCTTGTTACTTTGTAATTAGGCAGTGGGTTACAAAGGTTGTGATATTCTCTGATATAGCCTGGAGAAGGCTATATATACATCTGAGATGAGGTTCACTTTGGGGCTCACTTGTGGAAAGAGATGTATGATTTGGCCAGATGAGACTTGGGGTAGTCACTGACATCCCCCCAACCTTTAGGTCTCCCTTTGAAAACCCAGATGTTGATGCTTTTGTCTGGTTGGTATGCTGAATTGTGTTACTTTCTCTGTATTTTTTGTCTGCTTGTAACTTCTGTTTGTATTCTCTGAAGCTCAGGGTGATGAATTTTCTCCCTGAATTAGGTAAATCATAAATGTTTGATTAAAGTAAGATTGTTAACACTTTTTGAGTTGCTTTCCTTTAGAAAAGCAGACCTAAGAACCTGTGCTAGCAGCCATCCTGGGTATGTTAGAGTGCTTGCTGTTACACTTATGATTAGATATATGCAAATTAAAATAATTCTGAGTTACCACCTCACACCTATCAGTTTGGCTGACATGACAGACAACCAAAATGGCATGCTGGAGAGGATGTGAGAAATTGCAACAGTAATGCATTGTTGCTGGGGTTGTGAATTAGTCCAACCATTCTGGAGAACAATTTAGAACTATGCTCAAAAGCTATAAAACTGTTCATATTCTTTGAGCCAGGAATACTATTGTAGGAACTATATATCCCAAAGAGACTGAAAAAAAGAAAAAGGACTATTTGTACATTTCCCATAACAATTCCCTTTGTAATGGTAAAGACTTGAAATTTGAGAGGATTCCTGTCAATTGGGGAATAGCTGAACAAATTTTGATATATGCTTATGATGCAATATTATTGTATTAAAAGAAATGATGAGCAGAATGCTTTCAGAACAACCTGGGGAAAGCCTTATATGAAATCATATAAAGTGAAATGAGCAGAACCAGGAGAATATTGTACATAGTAAAAGCAATATGGTTAAGTACAATCACCAGTGAAAGACTTAGCTATTCTGACCAAGACAATAATTTACAGCAATTACAATGGATCCATAGTGAAAAATGCAGTCTGCCTCCAGAGAGAGAAACAAAGAACTCTGAATGCAGGTTGAAGTACATTTCTTACTTTATTTTTCTTGAGTTTTGTCTATATTTTATTATGGAAATATTGTTTGCATGATTTCACATGTATAATCAATATTAAATTGCTTGCTTTCTCAAGGGGGGATGATTAAGAGGATGGGAGAAAATTCAGAACTTCACAAAATAATTATGAAGAAGTTTTCCAGGTAATTTGGAAATATTTTAATGAAAGAAATTAAAATATCTTTTTTTTAAAAAAATTTTCACCAATATGAAACAATTTATTTAACTAGACCTAAAAAAAATAAAACCTTAACCAAAATACACTTATTCTCCTTTCCAAGGTAAGATACAGGACAAAGGGATTATCAGTATAAAATGCAAGTTCATAACAAAGAATATTATGGAAGGATGATTGTGAACAATTAAAAAAGATTGAACACCAACAGTGATAATAACAAACCTGTAAAAAACTTGACATGAGAATGACCTGAACAGGTCAAGTCAATTCAGAGGTTTCTATAAACGAAACTGGAAAGACATGAAATGGAGTAGAAAGACAAAATTATGGAAATAAGGAACCAAACATCTCAAAGGGATCTTAGAGGTATCCACCTAGTTTTCTGTACCTATCCATTTTAAGACTTTTGGCTTATGGTTTTTCACTACCTAATGTGTGATATGAGGAAACAGAAAGAACACCAATGAAAGATGAAACCAAGAAGAGCAGCTAAAACTGACTGAAACCTATAAACATAAATTAATTAATTAATTAATTAATTAATAAAATGGTTGAATTTCAAGAGATCTGAAAAAGAGAAAAATTCTCTTTGGCAAAGATATATACATTCACAAGAGGAGTGTTCCAAATAAGACCTAATTTATTTTTAGAAAGATGTTTTCAAACTTAACTAAGTATAAAAGGCAAACTCATTGCATTATTGTGTGTAAACTTGTGGCTAGGTGGCGCAGTGAGTAAAGCGCTGGCCCTGGAGTCAGGAGGACCTGAGTTCAAATCCGGCCTCAGACAGTTCACACACACACACACACACACACACACACACACACACACACACACACACACACATATACCTAGCCGTGTGACCTTGGGCAAGTCACTTAACCCCAAGTGTCCTCCAAAAAGAAAAGAAACTCCATTCTTGATACAGAAAATGAAGATAGCCCTTTCCCTTCTAACATAGGATGGTACCATTCTATTTCCTCATGATTATTCAAAGACCACAGACAATGACTCTACTATCATATTCATTAGTTCTTTAAGTACCCTGGTATATAGTTCTTGGAGTTGGAGGAGGGGGCAGGAACTTGAACTTATCAAGAGCAAATATGTACACTATCTTTTTAGCTTAGGCAACTAGAAAATGTGTATATTTGTATTTAACTTGACTTTGTTTAGCTCAGTTGGAAGTGAGTTTTATGGGATTTCTTTTCTCATGGCTTCTCCATTTTTGAAAGCTCTTCATCTCCTGATAACTAATTACCTTCTCTTTCTTTCACCTTTCTTCTTTATTTCAGTCCTCTTTTTCATTTTTTTTCTTTTTGGAGGGGGGAAGTCAGGGAAGTTGGGGTCAAGTGACTTGCCCAAGGTCACATGGCTAGTAAATATTAAGTGTCTAAGACCAAACTTGAGATCAGGTCCTCCTGACTCCAGGACTGGTGCTCTATTCACTGTGCCACCTAGCCACCCCTCAGTCCTCTTTTTCTAACATTTCATTTTTCACTTAGAGCCATAAAAGTAGGGCAACAATCCTACCCCCACTCTTATCTGCCTTATTTAACTTCTATGACTCTCAAAGGCATTAACATTCTGGAAATAGAATCCTTTTACACTATTAGCATGTAAATACCTCATAATCACATGGTCCTTTTTAGTTGGTCAAATGTACCTGCTATCCCATATTTTTCTTGACTCCTAAATTTCCATTTCAATGTTTCTTCTCAATTCTAGCCTTAAGACAAGATTTCCTGTGAGTACTCTATGTCATTTCAAGTTCATTCCCTCTCCTTCCCCAGGGGTGTACTCAATTTAGGAAAATTGTTTATTCTTTGTTGCAAGGCTTCCCCCCACCCCTGCCTTATTGGAATATTAAACTCTAAGCTCTCCTGTTCTTTAGGGTGGCAACTGCCAAATCATTGCTAATCCTGACTGACATAACTAGTAAATAATAAAATGCAGACTTTTGTACAGCTTTTGTAGACCCCCCCCAAACAATGGTCTATTCACCCTACTACTATCAACTCAATCCAGTTGAAAGACACTTTATGATTGTTGCTGTGGGATATTATATAGTACTATACAACTTAATTCACACAAATTTAATTAAAAAATAAACCAAATAAGGAGCAGGGTGTGTTGGTACATCCATCAAACTGGATGTCATAGATAGCAACTACAATGTAAGAAAAAGAATACTCGGGGTTGAGTAATAAAAAAAATCTAAGAAATGAACCTACAAATCTAAGAAATAATACCTATAGTCTTACCTGTTTTTACCCAAATGCAAGAAAGTGTAAATAATGCAAATGCTAACATGAGAAGGCAACTATAAAGCTTATAAGTAGTACAGAAATCGCTGAAATTTGATAAGTTGAGACTTACAACTAGGATAAGACTCCAGAGGTTTATACATTATAAAAAAAAAAAGTAAAGAAAGTTGTAGTGTGGGGATTAGCATTGTATCTTATGAAACTATGGAAAATCTAGGAATCGGAGGAGGTAGATAGCACCTGACTAAGGATAACTAGAACCAGGAAGTGAAACACTATTCTTTTTGCAGTATGTCAGACTTGCTCCTGAACAGAAAGAGAAAAAAGATGATGGGTTTGAAAAGCAGGCATAGTTAGGATGCAGAGTCATATTGTAATTATGGCTGACTTTAATCAACCATTGATGACACCATATTGGTTGACTTTTACTTAAGCCTTTCAAGAGATTTTACTGACTAGCTTTCTGCATAGCCTAAAAGAACCCAATATTCTCAGATATCTCAGAGGAACACAGGGAAATTTATAGAGCTACTTGGTGACATTTGTCCAATTAATTAGTCATTCTCCCTTGAAGCTTCAAAACCTTGTCATTAAGGAAGGACATCATTGCTTTTTGGGTTATGTTTTATAAATTAGCTCTACTTGGGGAAATGTAAACACTCTTAAATTCTTATATAAAATCCCATAACAAGAGAATTACCTCTTTTTCTTTTTTTTTTTGCAGGAGCTTAATAAATGTGTATTATCATTTAATGTGATACTAACAATGCTAAAAAAAAATAACTGCACATTCATAAAGCTCTTAAAATTTTATACACACAGACATATATGTATTCACACATGTACATGAAATCATTAACTCATTTCAATGGACAACCCTGTAAGGTTATATTTAACATGACTTAGGAAGGCAAGTTTAAAAAAAAAATTCCTTCCCTCCCCCACCCAAAGACAGGGGGTTTTAAAGTAGTAATAAACTACCTGCAACCAACCTCATAACATCTCAAGGTAAAAAAAAAAAGAGAGAAAATAAAGTGTCTAGGTTTACTCATACAATTTTTGAATTTCTGTACCTTTTCCCCCCTATTTAGGTAGCTAATGTTGCTGTGGGGTATAGAATCTTAGAGAGCAAAAGGTAATGAGATGTTATCATCGTGATGTTCTTTGCTAACTTTGATGAAAAGTCAAGTAAGAATGAATTTTGGGATTAGCTGACTCTAAATTATTCCCTCCCAAAACTACCTTATCTCCATTTGTATACTAGATACAAAGTGAGTATCTTGTGTGTGTGTATGCAAATGTATACTATTCAAAATGAATATGTTATTGTTGTTAATCCTTCTTTCCCAAAGAGAACCAATGACATCATGGGTGTTTTCTTGACTTGCAAGTGAATTGGATTTAAGTTAGGCAGAGCTGCACAAAGTCCTCAGTCCTCACAGTCTCTCTCCAGAGTCATCAAAGTTGAGTGTCAAGACAAAGGTCAAATTGACCTTCAATGTAGTGGATACAGTGGATAACTTTGGTTTTTCTAAATTGTGGTCTTTCCCAGGACTCCATCAGTTTGTCTGAGACAATGTTCTTTCAATGACTAAGAGCTAGGTAAGAACTGAGACAAAAGATAGCCTAATTTGCCATCACAAAAACTATCAATCTGGGAGGGTGTATGGCTATGAGAGTTTGACTCGAAGGAAAGCTGAGCACTCCAGAATTGATGCTTTTAAATTGATGTTTTGGAGAAGACTTTTGAGAGTCCTTTGGACCATGAAGAGGTCAAATCAGTAAATACTTAAAGAAATTAATTCAGGGTATTCATTGGAAGGACAAATATTGAAACTGAAGCTTAAATACTTTCACCCCATAAAAAGAAGAAAGGATTCATTGGAAAAGACCCTGGTGTTAGAACAGATTAAAGGCAAGAGAAGGGAACAACATAGGATGAGATGGATAGACAATGCTGTGGAAGTAATGAACATGAGCTTAGACAGACTAAAGGAGATAGTGGAGAATAAAAGGGCCTGGAATGCTATGATCCACAGGGTAACAAAGAGTTAGACATGACTGAACAACTGAACCGCAACAATGACGATCCTCTTTGTATCAGTTTCTCTAAATTTAGCTGGACTGGTCCTTGCATGGCAAACATAAGGTCTATTATTGAGTAGTACTCCAAGCCTTTCCAGATAAGTGTAGGTTTCAACAGAGGTAACCCACAGCGAGAAACCTCCATATACCACCATGACTCATTTAAGCCTAATACTTTGGAAGAATGACTAAGAAATAAAATAAGTTACCATCATCTAGAATAAGTATCCAAATGATATTAATGATAGTAATATCAATAATACTAACTTTACATAGTGCTATTAGATTGGGAGTTTTTTTTTCTAATGCTTCTCTTGACTTGAACCTGGAAACTTTTATGCCACGGCTACCAATTGCCAGAATTAAAATGAGAAATTCTAACATATAAGGAAAGCAAGCATCAGAAAACATGCCGAGGAAAAGTATCATAAGGGTAACCTTTTAATCAACTTGTAGAGACTAATTCAGATGAACATAGCATCCCTAGGGGATGTTTCTGCTTTTATGCTAATGAAATACAAAAATACTGTGCAAAAGACAACAGAGAACTTTATAGTAAGGGTTCATAGTCTCTTTTAAGTCTTATTATAGAAGTGTGTATATATTTGTATATATATGTATATGTATAAACATGCATATGCATATTATATGGAGTATATGAGATGTTTATGTGTGTGTATATGTATAGTGTACATATACATATATACATATCTAGGTGCTTATGCTTCACCACTAGAATGTAATCTCCTTGAGGGAAAGAAATGTTTCACTTTTGAATTTGTATCCCCAGTTAGTCTCTCAATCAATAGACAAGAATTTATGATGTGCTTACTATATGCCAGGTACTGTGCTAACTAAGGAAGATACAAGGAAAGTAAAAAACTACAATGAAACACAAACATCACTGCATGAAAGGAGCTAATATTGTAACCACAGACCCACCGTATCTATAATTAGGTATGTATAAGAAATATATCATGTAAATGGATTATTACCTCAGAGAGAAGGCATTGAGCGCAAAGCAATTCCCAGAAGGTATGACTTGAACAGTCTTTAAGAAGTCCAGAGCGTGGACTGAGGAGGACCTGCCTTCAAGGCATGGGGATAATGGCAGTGAATGAAAAGCAGAAGGAATTGGGAGATGGAGCATCATACACCAGGAACATTAAGAAGAACAGTTTCACTAGTAGCACTTCTTAAACTGTGGAATAGGTCATGAAAAATTTGGCAACAGTAAAAGTTTTCTGAAAATGCGACCAAAATTAATTTAAAATCAAGTGTATAATGAATCCCAGTTGTTTCTGGCAGCACTTACCCATGTTGAATCGCACAACTTCACTGTAGCCTTGGCTCTGAATACAGGA
>JAQQSW010001095.1:0-22445 GCA_028646575.1 Pseudocheirus occidentalis
CATCCTGTTCATATCTTCAGTCAGCTTCACTGAGGTACCAAATCCAAAATCTGTCTTGACTCTATAAAATTCTCCTGCTTATAAACACTGGCCTTCTCCCAAGTCAACAGGGGAGTGTCTCAGCCAATAGCATTCTTCCACATCAACAGGGGAATTCACACCTTCCAGACCAGGCTCACACCTTCCATACAGAGCTCACACCTTCCAGACAGAGCTCATACCTTCCATACTTAGCCCTAAATATCCAACAAATTGATTACCATTACACCCACCAAGCCCAGAGTAGAAGGAGAGCAAGGTCCAGCACCTTGGTACTTTGTCCTATGATAACAGCCCATAGAAACTGCTCATTACAATGCAGCTGATACCCATTACAGTGATCTCTATAGTCACCTTCTCTTAGCTGTTATTCTCCCTATAACAGCACATGGTGTATTAGAAAAAGAGAACACTGCATAGTTGATAGAGAGATGACTTTGTAGCATGGAATCCTGAACTCAAGTCCTGCTCCTTATACACATTTGCTGCATGACCCTGGGCAAATGATTCTCAAGGGTCTAGGCATCTGTCAAAGATTGTATGGAGCAGAGATCATGTGCATGTACATTGATAAAAGGAACTTCCTCATTCATAAATGATCTATACCAATGTAATCTCAGGACGAGACCTTATTCCAGTCTCTACCAAGGAGTAAACTCTCCCTAATACTAACTTCTCCTCCCCACCCTCTTCAGTCTCCTATTTACTCCAGAAACAGGTTGTTAGGGAGTGAGAGAGAATGACCAGGGATATAACTTCATTGCAGAGAAGCCAGATGCCAATGAGTATAGGTGAATGAGAGAAGTATCAGGAGAAGAGGTCCAGGATGAAAGGAAATTGGTCCACTATTCAATGGGAATATACAAGGGCACAGTGGAAAGGATTTATAGAAATGTGAGTGTGATAGGACTGAGGAGTATGGGGATAAGAGGCAGTTATTAGGGATAGCATATTCCTAGGTAGGGATAGGGATAAGGTCTGGATCTGAGATTACATTGGTATTATAACAGGGTTGAGGAACTTGTAGCCTCAAGGTCACATGTGACCCTCCAGATAATCAAGTGTGGCCCTTTACTGGATTCAAATTTCTCAGAACAAATCCCCTTAATAAAAGGATTACCGATAGCATGTAGGTATACCTATGCTATAGATAATTTATGAGTATGAAAATTAAGAAAAAATAATTCAAGAATTCTTAGAAGATATAACATCAAAATTAATCATGTTCAATGACTCTTTGATGAAAAAGTCAGTTAAAAATAAAACAGGGAATTATATACCCCTTTGATTATTTGCCATTGTTATTGAGGAAATCTACCACATGGTCCAGGTAGAAGAATAATTCCTTGTAGATTAGGTTGTCTGGTTTAATCAAGCCCCATCACCTACAAGAGACATTCAAATTAACTTGGCTTGTCTATTCATACAGGAAAAAAATCAGGGAAAAATGGCCAGATTTCAGTTTTTATTTAGATGGGTTTCCTCTAGATCTCATCCATCTGTGTATATGTCTGGAACAGACCATATAGATAAACAATGAGTTGGGCCTAAAGATGAAGAAGAAAAGACTGGGGAGGGTGGCTTGCATTCAGGAAAATATGAAGTTTTTTACTGACCACAGGCATGAAAAGAATGACCCACGTTTTCAAAACTAACAATGGCAGTTAGACATGGAAGACAGCTATTTCTGAAGAATAAAAAAAAATGAACATTATATCAAGTGCATCAAAGAATTTAAAATGAATGCTCCATCAAGGGCATTAAAGAGGCACATGGTGGAAGGAAGAAAGCTATACTATATTACCAATCAGAATTCTGAAAAAGAGAAGTAAAATCACATTTTGGTATGACAGTGAGATAATATGGACTAGCCCTGTTGCAAGAATGAATGATGACAGGCAGAGTGCCAGAAATTTCCCTTGGTACCCTCACAAAGTCAGGAATAAAGGAATCGAGCTTCCAGATTTGTTTTGTGTGGGCATATAGATTCACTGAATATGTGAGCATATGAGAGAATTCACCATACTAATTACTACAAAACCTGGTCATTAATATGATTAACAAAATTCATATCATCTTAAATATATTTAATTTATTGACTCTTTTTATGAGAAAAGAGGGAAGTGGAAGAAGAGGAAAAGGGAGAGAGATGGGGAAAGGTGAATTAAACTATTACTCAATTCCATGTTGTGCTCTGCCATCAATACTGATATTTCAACCCAAATTTTGTATGTTCCATTTAAAAATATTCATTCATGCAATTAATGGCAGTTCATATATTGTTCATGGGAAAATGGTATGACATAATTGGGTCAGGGCGAATGGGGAAAGGGGCAGACAGTGAGCACTACACTTGGAATCTGAAAGACTCATTTTGAATACTGACTTTATAATCCTTTGACTATAGAATAACTTAATGGATATTAAGAATATATAGAATTATAGAATATATAGATATAGAATAGATATAGAATATATAGACCTATAATATATAGATATAGAATATGTAAAATAACTGAGGCTTAGTTTTCTTTATCTTTAAGTTGGGAATAATACTATTTCCACAACAGAGGTCACAAGGGTACCATGAAAAAAGTGTATGTCAATTTCAAAAAAGGTATAAATAAGAGTGTATTGGAATCAACTCTTTCTGGCTCACTAATATTTCAGGTATTTACTGGTTCACTAGTATTTTAAGTATTTACAATTTAGTCAATCAGCAAACACAATTTAGAATTTGATTTTTATGATGGTGGTTGTTGCTGATTAGACTGGCTCAAGAAAGTGATGGGAAAATGTTAATAATGCAAAATAAAGCTTAAACAGTTATAGTGAATGTATACATATGTATTTGCATGTTCACATACACATATGTAGTATGTAGTTTTGGGGGCAAGAAGAGCAGATTGTTAAATGTTTACCAGTATACCCCCTATATACAAATGATTAACCAACATTATAATGAAAGAAGTTTCTTTGTTGGGGGAAAGACATTACATCAAGAAGGAAGACTTTAGGTGATAAGGATATTTTTTCTTTTTTTTCTACTTAACTATAAAATATTTTTAAAAGATTATCCACAACTTCTGCAATATATCAAGGAACATCACTGAAATTCATACACACACACACACACACAACAAAAAGTTATTGAAAAGTTGATTAGGAGTGACATCTGAAATATAACTCCTATGGTCTTTATTATCCTTAAACATAAATTACAACATATAAGTGCCCCTCCCACACACTGCCAAGTATGAGTAGTTATTTATATCACACTTTTGAGTGTTTTGAAAGGATTCTGTGAGTCTCTGACTCTTTTCCTCTATTTCTCGGTCTCTCATAAATCTTTACTTAATGCTGATTCCAAATGAGTCCTCCTGCAGGGGTGGGGGCAGTTGTATGAGCCTGTGTGTCTCTTAATGCCTAGGGGGGAAATGCTTACCACTGTGTGCCAATGTCTTGCTTAAGGAGTTACTAAGACTCCCATAGAAACAAATGCAGAGCAAAGAGGGAAGGGAAGACTCAGCCAAGGATGAGCTGTCCTTGAAAAAGTGCCAATTCAAATTTATTTATCCTTGATAATTATAGTAATTTTCTAATCATAACCATACTTGACATGTCTATCGTTTTGTTCTTTATATGTCTGATAGTACCTTTGAAGATAACCTCCCTTTACCACTCATGCAATCAGCCCAACAGTTAACTCATTTAAAAACTATGCATATATCTGACATTGAACATGCAGTTAAAAGGTGCTGAAGAAACAATTTGTACTAGGCCAAACCAGGAAACTGTCCGTCTCTGTAGGGCACAGTTTGTGAAGTAGTATGTTAGCAATTTCATTTTTTAAAGCAAACTTGAAGTTAGAAAGTTCCCCAAATTGAATTATTGTAGTAGACATATTTATGTACATGTGTGTATGTGTATATACTTATATATATGTATACATATGTATATGCATGCATATACACGTATGTATACATATGCACAAGTCAAGAGATTGTAGAAAGAATGTTGAACTCTGAAGACCAAAACTGAAATTTGATTCTGTCACTTACTAGCTCAGTAATTATGGGGAAGAATGCCTTTTATGAGCCTCAAATGCTACATCTGTTAAATTAGGTCATTTCCCTAGATCTCCAAGGGGCCTCCCATTTCTAATATTTTATGAAACAGCTCATGAGCAAAAGCTTACCTAAAACTTTTGTAGATAAATAGATATAGATAAAGATAGATTGATTTATATCTATATATCTTATTTGTCACTCCCCTCTCCCAATATTTTCACATTTAAACCCAGTGATTGCTCCAAAGTTTAATGTCTAACATCATAACTGCCTTAATGGATATATCTAATTGAATTATAGTGAAACTTGGAGCTATGCTAAATATTTCTGTACATAATTTCCTACAAATCTGAGAAGACATTTGGGATTAAATGGTCAGTAATGAAATTTGTTCAAACACCTGAGATGAAGGAATATTCAATGTATATTCAATCCAATTTAATGAATACTTATTCAATTGTAACTATACACTGGTTTTCAACTAAACTCCTTGAAGAAAATTGAAAGAGAATTCATGCTTCTAGTTAGTGGTTGACCTTTTAGGTCACTTCTAATTCTGAGTTTCTATTCATCTCCTGCATAGACAATGTTTTTGATAGGAAAAAAGGTGTAAGATGCCTGCCCTTATGAAGGAAAGTTGTTGTTGTTGTTGTTGTTTTGAAAGATTTAAATGTATTGTACTTTAAGTAATTCAATTGCAATGGGAATTATATTGATAATGAGTTTGTTAGCAATTCAGGAAAAAATAATAATATGGACAATGATAACAATTCATTTACCTAGCACTTTGTAGCATATGAAAAAATCTCCTTTGAGGTAGGTGGCATATTGTTGTCCTACTTTACAAGTGAGAGAATTGAGATACAGACACATATCAGTGATGGACTGACTCCATAGCTATAAAAAGGTAAATGGATTTAGGAATCCTAATGAATGAAAATTGAATTTAATCTATATTGAGGTCAAACTGTTAACTATAGCTCCCTTCAATAATAGCTGATTAAGGTTAACGTGCATTTCTAATGAAAGTTTAGGGAAATAAAAGCAAATACTTTAATCCCAATAATGGTATTTAGTAGATGTTAAAAGCAATCCAAATTCTTCCTTATGCCTGGCTGTTTCATTTAATAAGAAATCTGTGATGATAAAATCAAACTCATGAGTTCATTCTCTGTAATAGCAACCCTTATATTACATATATGTGCTCTTAGTCATATATCATATCAGACAAAAGAATGTAGAGTTCTAGAATGTAGCAATCAAAATTACTAAAAAAAAATCAAAACAAACGTCATGCTGACAGTGTGACATTGTAATGAGAAACCTTTCATTTTGGAATGGAAAGCATGGTTGTTGGGGTTTGCATTTGTTTTTTGTATTTCTATGCTATTTTTAATGCATGATATTTTTCCATTTTTAATTATATTTTATTTTGCCCCAATTAAATGTAAAAACATTTTTAAAAGTTTTTTTTAAGTTTTGAGTTCCAAATTCTATCCCTCCCTCCATTTCCTCCTTGTTCCCTGAAATGAAAAGTAATCTTATATAGTTGTACTTGTGCAATCATATAAAACATTTCCATATTGGTTATTTCATGCAAGAACATGAAAGAAAGGAAGAAAGGAAGAAAGAAAGAAAGAAAGAAAGAAAGAAAGAAAGAAAGAAAGAAAGAAAGAAAGAAAGAAAGAAAGCAGGAAAGAAAGAGAGAAAGAGAGAAAGAAGGAAAGAAAGAAAGAGAGAAAGAGAGAGAGAGGGGGAGAGAGAGGGGGAGAGAGAGAGGAAGGAAGGAAGGAAGGAAGGAAGGAATGAAGGATGAAAAGAAAAACAGTATGCGTCAATCTATATTCAGAGACCATCATTTCTTTCTCTGGAGGTGGATAGCATATTTTTTTTCATCATGAGTCCCCCAGGATTGTCTTGGATCACTGTATTGCTGAGAATAGCTAAGTCATTCACATTTCTTCACCATACAATATTTCTGTTACTGTGTACAATATTATCTTGGTTCTATTCATTTCACTTTGTATCAATTCATATATGTCTTTCTAGGTTTTTCTGAAATCATTCTGTTTATCTTAATATTTTCCTCTTATGTGATGTCATTTTATAAGACTACCCGTATAGATCCAGGATTTAAATTCTGAATTACAAAAATTTTTTTTAAATGTAAGAAATCCCAAATATTGCCAACCAAAGACCTTAATTTCACAGCTGGAGAACCTAAGGCTTAGAAAGCATTGCTTAATCAATGTTGGGCACTAGCTAGTAACAGAACAGGGGACAGAACATTTGTTTCCTGACAGGTAGTACAATTCTATTTCCACTCTGATACTAATTAGATGTCTTTTGCAAGCCCATTGAAAAATGAATGAAAAGACAGAGGTCATTGTAAATATGATAGAGGGAAATGTCTATTGTTTAATTTGAGATCCAGTAAAGTTGTTATCACTATTAAGAACACTTGTAAATGAAGATGGAGGTAGGCAACAACAACAAAAAAGAAATGGAGTAAAGTTTTAATATTACCCTTATGATTTAATCTCATTGGTGATAATAACAGAAATGTCACCTTAGTACTTTATTGCCTAAATACAACTATCCCTTCCACATCATAGGGGTTAGGGGTATGTTTCTCCTCCTATCCCTGCTATGATCTAGAAAATCCACATAAAATTTTTTGGCCCTCTCCACATTCCAGAGAAAAAGTATGATTTTTTTTTCATTTTCTGAGTATTTACAGTACTTTATTGTATAATTTAGATTATGCATTTCTGAGTTTCTAAACTTTTTCTGTGTCATCTACTGGTCTTTTTTGTCATCTATGACTGACACAAAACTCACAAAAATTCACGTTTATTTACTTATGCTGAACCACAATACATAGAAAACATGATGTGTAAGGTTGAGATGTGGAAGGGATATCTGTCCTCAATTTATTATATAAGGAAGAGACAAAGACACTTAAAATGGAGTCAGAAATAGCTCTCACAAATACACATTGTAAGTGAAGAAATTTCAAGTAGTATAAGTTATAAAAAAATTTTGGAATGAACTTTTGAGGCTTTTTTTTCCCCTCCTGCCTATTTAGGTCCTATTTTTCAGGATGATCAATATTGAAATATTCAAATGGATGTGTGAACTTACCAATGCAGATCATGTTAGAATTGAAGGGAATAAAGGCCTGAATCAACAAATGTGGGCTCAAATTCTACCCCTACCACCCAACTTATTTTTTAAACCCAAGTAAAAATGTTTAACTTCTTTGAACCTCAGTTCCCTTTGCTGTAAAAACAAACAGACAAACAAAACAACAAAAACAGGACTGCTAAAATCACAATTTCTACCTCATAGGTTTGTTGTGAGGCTCACGTGAAATACTATGTGTAAGGCAATTTCCAGGTCTTAAAATATTACACAATTATTATTGGTTTGATTATATATTGTATTTTTCTGTAATTTTTATTCCTTTTTTTTACTCTAATGTATTGGTAGAATGACTGTCCCAGAGAGTAAAATCGGTGTGATTCCCATATGAATAATTAGCTCTATGTTCTCTGTCATTCATTACTCCAATGTTTCTTTTTATCTTCTTCCCCATGACTACATTTGCACTGAAGTAATTCAATACACAGACATACATATTCATATGCACATATACATGTGTACATGCATATACACATATACACAAACACACAAAAGGTCTTATTTTTTAAAAATGTTATCTATCTCTTCATTCACTGCAATGGACATAATAATTGGTACCTTAGCTGCAATTAATTTCATGACAGTCTTTTCACAAAGACTCATTATGCTCATTGAGACATTTCTTGGTTAACAAAAAAGAAAGGAAAAAGGTAGAATCAATATTCTATTGTATCTGAAGTATAACTGCCTTATTTTTATTTTAGAATATTTTTGCTATTTTTTGTTTTAACGTCACCTTCATTTCTGCTATCCAGAGAGTTTTGTTTGTAACAAATGATTTTTAAAAAGAAATAAAATTTTAAGTAAAACTAACCAATCAGTTAACCACGTATGACAATGTGTGCCATAGTCCACATTCATGGTTCCCCCCTCCTCCAAAGGGAAGAGGATGGTCCATTTTCTCACTGCTTTCCAGGCCCAGATTCCTTGGCTATCGCAATTACATAGTGCTCATTTTCTTTCGTTCCTTCCATATAAAGCATTGTGGTTATTGTGTACATTTTTCCAGGTCTTCCTACTTCATTCTGCATTAATTCATATAATTCTTGTCATATTTCTTTGAATTCTTCATATTCATCATTCCTTACAGCACAGTAATATTCCATTGCATTCACAAGGTACAATTTGTTTAGCAATTCCACAAGAGCTAGACAGTTGGCTATTTTTTGCTAGGAAAAAAAGTGACTCTGGTATGAATTTTTTGGAGTACTGGGAATGATTCTGTCTTTGCCTCCTTTAGGCTATATGCTTTTCTATTATAATTCTGCATCAAAGATTTGGGGCATTTTATTAACTTGTTCAGCATAATTCCAAATTGCTTTTCAGAATGCTTAGACATTTTCATACATGTCTAGAGCTTTAATGTTTACAAAGTTCTTTATATACCTTATCTCACTTGGTGCTCACAACAGCACTGTAGGGTTGGTGCTATTATTACCTTCATTTTGCAGATGCAAAATCTGATACAAAAGTTGTGCAAATTATCCATGACTATATTGCTAGTTAATATGCAAGGTAGGATTTGAACTCATGTCTTTCTGACTCTGAACTACCATTCTAGCAAATGTAATAGTTATCTGTTACAGCAGCTGTACATTATTAGTAGGTTTCTATGTATCCTCTTCATCACTGACTACTCCTATCTTTTGTCATCTTTGCCAATTTGTTGGGTATCCACTAAAGCTATATAATTATTCTCATGAGTGATTCTCTTATTAATTGTAATCTGGAATGATCTTCCCTGTGGTTAATAATTCACAATTCCTATGAGGACTGGCACTTTGAGGACTACCTACGTCTTTGTAATTGGTTGGTTGGGTGATTGTTTGTTGTCCTTCTTCAAGGACATATGTCCAACTGTAGCTGATCAGACCAACACAACTGACCAGAAAATAAAACACGGAATGTTCTGCCACAGGTCAGGTACAAATAGTCCATAGGAATATTTGGGATGGAGATGTCAAATGTATATTTGGCATTTGACCAATATGGCCTCTCTCTGCAGTAGAGTTTGAATGCTTGGCAGTTTAGCTCAATAAAGGACCTCAGTCACCAGTACCTTATTTTTCCAGGTGATCTTCAGAATCTTCCTAAGACAATTCAGATAGAAGTGATTCAATTTCTTGTCATGTTGCTTGCATACTATCTAGATTCCATTGGCATACAACAGCAGCTCCGCAGACCTTCAGTTTGGTAGGCAGTCTAAAGCCTCTTAACTCTAACATTTTCTTTCAGAGCCTAACACACACTGAGCTAGCTCTGGCAATGCATGTTCATACTTCATCACCTATGTATATATCCCTGGAAAGTTGTAACAACAGCCACACTGGCATATCCATGATGGCTGCTAACACAGGTTCTTAGATACGCTTTTACTATGAAAGATAGCTGTTCAAGGGGTCAACAATCTTTTTAATTACATTCATTTGTTCAGGGGGAAAATCAGCACCCTGAACTTCAGAGGAAATTCAAACAAAGAGAAAATACAAGTAGAGAAATAAAGACCAACAGACAGGGCTTCTAACTGTCTGAGAAATTAGCACGGATCCAAAAGACAGATCTGACTTTTTGATGAAGGCAATACATACATAGTTACCAAAAAAAACCACCAATATCTTTGTTTTTAAAAGCCAGGAGCCTTCTTAATGGCTATGCAGAGTCTCATCTAGTCAAATAACAAGAACATTCTTCCAATGAGTGGGCCCCCAAAGCAAAATGCTAACCTAATCATACAAGCAAGCCTACCCTAAGCAAGTTTCCTATTAAAGGGTTCCATGGTGAGACCTATTAATGGGCAAGGAAGATCTTAAATACCATTAATATTTAAAAGTATACTGGCAAGGTAAGGAAACTTATCCACCATATTCAAAGTTTCTCCATTTGCTATAACCAATGGTTTTGTGGATGGATAGTATGGTGCTGACTGGCAGAGAACCTATATTTTCTTGGTGTTGGTTGTTAGGCAAAAATTATTGAAAATAGAATAGAGTTGATATGTACCTTGTTGTATCTCAGCTTCAGAGGCTACATTGAGTGCACAGTCATCTGCAAACAAAAAAATCATGCACAAACTCTACCTCTCTTTGCTTTGACTTAAGGCCTTTTCAAGTGCAGTGGCTGACCTTAATGCCATGTTTGTCGTCAGTGAAGGCATTTGATAACATTGATCAAAACATCATGCTAAAAAGCATGGGAGCAAGCGTGCACTCCATTGGTGCCAAAGAAAACATGAGAGGATCATCCATTACCCAGAACTCAGGCAAGCATGCCATCATAAAATTGACAGATGATACTGATGAACTTCTCAAGGCAACCACATTTTGACATAATTTTCCACAAGTCCTCATGACCTACAGTATCAAACACCTTGGTCAGATTTTAAAAAAAGTTTTATACAGACATCTATTCTGCTCTTGCCATTTCTTGTGGCGTTTTCAGACAACAAACAACGTTTCAACCATTCCTTGCCCTTTTCTGAAGTCACACTGTCTCTCAGGTAGATGGCCATCTTCCAGGTAAAGGATCAGCCTATTAGGGATGACTCTGGCAAGAATCTTGCCAGCAATGACTAAGAAATAGACCCCACATCCCCACTCATGTGATTGTCACAGGACAATCTATCTCCTTTACCTTTATAGAGATGAACAATGGAAGTGTCCTTGAACTTCTGGGCAATAATCTCCTCTTGCTATATAACCCAGGAAATTTCAACAAGCTTTTGTGTAAGCAATGAACACCTCCTCCTCCCCCTTGTAAATCTCAGCAGGAACAAAATCATACCAGGTGTTTTGCCAAACAAAAGGAATCTAATGGCTTTCAAAACCTCTTTCTTCTACAGTCAGAAAATCAACTAGGGGAGATTGACTTCAACCTTGGGTTAATGACTTCAGTGTTGTTTATAGTCTGTTGAGAACTCTATAAAAATATTTAGCCCATCCGTCTCTCCAGGCTCATGTCCTTAATGCTAATCAATGAGACTCTATTGAAAATGAATAGTTCAGAAGGCTCAGCTTTTCCTTCAAGTTAACAATGAACTGTTCCCACTCAGAGAAGCCTTCTACTGTTGGCATTAAATCTTTAGTAATCATCTTTATATTTACACAATTGACAATTTGCTGTGGCATTAAGGATATAAGATTCCTCTCTGTCTATTATTCATCCTCATTAATTAAAGTCCACACCAAGAAGAAAAAAATGCTGCTTTAAGTGTTCTGAATGCATTAAAATAATATAAAGTTCTACAACATATGTTGAAATTCAGATGATTTTGTCCAAAGATCTTGTGAGTAATGAGATTATTGTGGTTATTTAGTCATTTTCAGTCATGCCTGACTCTTCACGACCACTTTTAGAGTTTTCTTAGCAAAGATACTGGAGTGGTTTACCATTTCTTTCTCCAGATCATTTTACAGATGAGGAAAATGAGGTAAACAAAGTTAAGTGTTTTTACACAGTTAGTATCTTAGGCTAGATTTGAACTAATTTCTTTCAGACTTCAGTCCAGGGCTCTATTCTCTGAGTCACCTACCTGCAAAGTAATGACATTATATATGATATAGAATGGAGAGACATGTTAACCTTCTCACCCTAGAAGATAACTCCATATTTGTAGTCTTACATCCCTGGAAAAATCCCTTTGCTGTTGCCACCACATCCTCTGATTTGTGAGTGCCTTCCAGATAGATCCTCCTTTAAAAGAAAGTGTCCAAACCTTGTGCTTGTTCCTTCATTTTCCTCCTGATCTTGCTCCTGACTCTGGACTTCTCCAAGTGCCCAGTATGGAGAAATCCCCCTCCCACTCTGAGAGAGAGAGAGAGAGAGAGAGAGAGAGAGAAAGAGAGAGCGAAAGAGAGACAGAGACAGACAGAGACAGAGAGCATGGAGAAGTCAATTTGGCATAAGTCAGACTGTTGAAAGCTTTGGAACACTAGTATTGTATGTAGTGAAAACTAAAACAGTAGAAAAGAGTGACAAGGCAGATTGAGGATGAGATGATGAGTTTGGGTGCACTAGTGCTATTAAAGGGATGAAAATACAGAAAGGTAGGATGTCATTTTTTTTTATTTCAGTAGCGATGCAACAAAGGAGTCCAGGGAAATAGAAGATGAGAAATTTTATTAGGTAGGAGGTAGGATTGCCAGGCACCAAGAGGACAGGATGGCAGATGGTCAGTTTCAGAAGTTCCTGAAGTAGTGAACCAAAAACCCAGACAAAGGTTAGAGAACAAAGTGTCAGAGATCAAGACAGAGAGCATTTGAGCAGGAAAGAATTAGGAGACTTGCCAGAACAACAAAAACTCAGGATATGGTTGAACAAACTGAGTCAGTGGTCTCACACTCACAAAATGGGGCAACTAACCCATAAATAAGGATCACAATGGGTAACAAATTAACTTAGGAAACCACATATTAACATTTTTGGTTCTATTATATGTTTATTTACTTTATAAGATATTTCTCCATTATACTTTAATATGGTTCAGGGGGCATGTGTTTGACACTTTGGCCTAAAAGATAGACATAGGGCACCAAAAGTAATATAGCCTCTTGCCACTTAAGTGAAGTCTCTATAAGCTAGGAAGTCCTTATGTATCCTTTGACCTTATTTCAGAATATGGGTGGGACTAAAATCAGACATAAATAGTTAAACTATTAAAGCAAAGAGTGTGGTGGTAGTCTAAAGTTAGTTTTAGATTAAGTATCTTAAAAGAAAGTCAGTTAATAATATGGGTACTCACAAGGAAATGTCTTTTCCCTTTTGCATTTTAAGGGGAATGTCAGTTTTCCAATAAAATTATTTTTTGTAAAGACAGCATGATGCACACAACTATCAAAGGATAGGTCAGCTCTGCCTAAACCTAGTGTTCTAAACAATGTCTTTTATTCTCATTATATCACAAAGACTACAGAGAATTAGAGCAAGGGGAAAGGAAAGACAAAATGAACTATTTTTTAACTCTTCTTAAGGTAAAAGAATTATTCTTTCTAAGTAATTCCTTTAATGATATGTCGAAGTGGCTTCATTATTTTGTTTGAAGTATTATTAACCTAGGGTATACTTGAATTAAAATATCTGTGTAGTGCGTGTGTGTGTGTGTGTGTGTGTGGTTGTGTGTGTTGTTATGTGTGTGTAAGAGAAAGATTTTGAATTTTACAGTACATATTTCATCTGCATAATTTTTCCACATTAGAATATATAATTGACATTTAAACAATGATTTTGAGGGGAAGCATGTCAATACACAGGCTAAGAAAACCTTCAATCAGAAAGGACTCTTGCATTTCAGATTGCATCATCCTACTTCCTATCCCACCCATGTGCTTACCCTGAAGCAGTCCTCAATTATAGAAAGATTTTATGAGTATCTTTGTGAGAGCTTATATTATGCCTTGGAAGAAGGGATGGGTTCACCTGGGTTGCTTTCACCTAGTCAATAGGCAATATCCCCAAAAGAATGCAAGGGGTAGGCCTGAGGCTCGGAAGAATAGAGTTAATTATACTATGAGAACAAGATGGTTTAGAGATTATTTATCAGTCAAAATCTATGACTGTTAATCCTCCATGGATGTCTTACTGAATATATCAAGCAGTTTTAGCATCATGGAGTCAGAATTAAAGAGTCCTTAGTACAAGTTTTGAGTACAAGTTTGCACATCTAAACTCTTTATTTTATAGAAGAGTCAATGAAGATAATTCACTAACTTAAGTGGTGTGTGGACAATAAATGTCAGAGGTAGAATTCAAATGCAGTCCCTCCAACTTCAAATCCATCATGCTTTTCACCACCCTGCCCAATCTCCATTTTTCAGCACTATGGACATGAAGGTCTTTAAATGCCAAGTTACATATTCCATATTTTTCTCCAGAAACTATAGAGAATGACTTTAAAATTTGTGCAGAGGACTTGTAGGTTAGTATACAGGTAAAGTTTATTCAGAGTCCAGGGAGATAAAAACCACTTAATACAAACGACTTTTTTTATTTGTTGTTCTTTTTTATTTTTTATTAAGTTATTTATTTTTAGTTTTCAACAATCACTTCCATTAATTTTAAATTTTCTCCCCTTCCCTTTCCAGGAAAGCTTGCAATCTGATATGGGGTCCACACATACATTCCTATTAAACATATTTTTACATTAGTTAAGTTGTATAGAAGAATTATAATTAATGGGAAAAATCATGATAAACAAAACAAAACAAAACAAAATAAAAAGGAAATAGTCTGCTTCATTCTGTATTCTGACTCTGTAGCTCTTTCTCTAGATGCGACTGGCATTTTCTGTCATGTGTCCTTTGAAATTGTTCTAGGTTTTTGCAGTGCTGAGAAGGTGTATCAAAATCAGTCCTCATATATTGTGGCTGTTACTGTGTACAATGTTCTCCTGTTTCTGCCCAATTCATTCAGCATCAGTGAGTATAAGTCTTTCCAGGTTTCTCTGAAGTCCATCTGTTCATTTTTTTTATAGTACAATTGAACTCCATCACATTCATATACCACAACTTATTTAGCTATTTCGCAATCAGTGGGCATCCCCTCGATTTCCAGTTCTTGGCCACCATAAAAAGAGTTGCTATAAATATTTTTGTACATGTGGTTCCTTTTCCCATTTTTATAATCTCTTTGGGATAGAGCTCTAGAATTGGAATTGCTGAGTCAAAGGATATGCACATATTTACAGCACTTTGGGCATAGTTCCAAATTGTTGTCCAGAATGGTTAGAGTAGCTCACAGCTCCACCAACAATGAATTAATGCTTCAACATTCCCACATCCTCTCCAACATTCATCATTTTTCTGTTTTGACAAGTTAGCCAATCTGACAGGTGTTATGTGGTACCTCAGAGATGTTTTGATTTGAATCTCTCTGATCAGTAGTGTTAATACAAACTTCTTAGCATGTGAGTGACTTCATTCTTTAAAAGAGAGACAAAGAGAGAAGGAAAAAAAAACAAAAACTAATGCTTTGTCTCCTTAGATGATTCCACTACTGGTTATGTATGTAAATGTACAAATATATATGTGTGTATTTGCATGTATGTCAAAATACATATGTGTATGGCCTCCACTATGGAGGCTTGACTCTTTCCAGATAGAACAAGATAAAGTGATAGGTATACTTACAAATTGAAAGGAAATAAACATGGTGGAGTTAGTTAAGAAGAGGCAGCAAATCCACCAAATGAAAAATAAGAGAACAATCCAAGAGCTCTTACTATTACTTATGTCATTAATACATGGCTTATAAAATATTAACATTTTACTCTGTAGAATAGAGTGACTTGATCTTTGGGTTATAGATAATAAAGGCAAGGCTAAGGGAGACTACATTGTCCCATTTTCATTTGCACAATATCTAAATTTCTCCATCTTATCTTGAAAGTAAAAAAGACAAAATACTTTAGAAACAAATAAAATGGCATTGTCATTGATTCATTGGTCAACAAGGTACCTAAAATATTTAGCTTTGATCTAGTAGAGTAAATCTATAGCATTGATTTTTAAATTTCATTTTAAAGACTTAATTAATTTGATCAGTTTCCTGATGAATTCCTTCAATTCCACTCTTTATTTGTATTATATGAACTAACAGTTAACTGAACAGACTGTGGCTTTATTTGATTGGCTGGCATCTTGAAAATTTCATGCAAGTAGACTCCTTGGAAAATGAATTATTTTCTAAGCAACTTTTTAAAAGAATATTTAAACTTCAGTGCAATGTAATAAAACAATTATTGTGTCCACTAGGTTCAAGGCAGTGTACTGTGTGTGGAGATTCAAGGACCAAAACAAAACAGCCCTTGATTTCAAGGAGTGTCTGCTCTTAGAGGAGGAAGTAAGTATGTCGAAGGATGACAATGTACACACAGTAGGAAGTGATGGTGATCCTAAAGGGGAGATTAAGGGAAAATGTTTTATAAATATTTAAGAAAGAGTATGCTATTTCACATAAGGTTTTCTAGGAAGAATGCATAGAGGAGGCCATTCCTAAACTGAACCTTAAATAAAGAGAATTACAAAAAGTGAAGATGAATTAGAACAGCGTTTTTCAACCTGTGGGTGGCAAACTCTTTGGGGGTCAAATGACCCTTTCACAGGGGTTGCCTAAGACCATCAGAAAACACCTATTTCTGATGGTCTTAGGAACCAAGACACTGCTCTTCTATCTGTCTCCAGGCGGGTCTGCCCACTTGCTGATATACCCACATATGAGTATTAAAGGGTCACAGCATTAGGAAGGTTGAGAACCACTGAATTAGAGTATATTTTAGACACAGAGGCTGAAGAAGGAAAGCAATTTTGGGGAAAACCATAGGTCTAGCTTGGTACACACATAGAGAATGTGAAAGTGATTAATATAATACAAGACTACAAACAGGTTTGAAGGACTTTAAATGACAAGTTAAATATTTACTACTTTACTCTAGAGACAATAGAGAATGACTTTAAAATTAGTGCAGAGGACTCATAGGCTAGTATATTGACCAAGTTTATTCAGGACCAGGGAAGGGAGAGTCATTTAATATAAACTTCTTAGTGTGTAAGTGACTTTATTCTTTAAAGAGAGACAGAGAGACACACATACACAGAGACACACAGAGAGAGACAGAGAGACAGGTAGAGACAGAGAATGAAGGAGGGAGGAAGGGAGGGAAAGAGAGAAAGAGAGAGAGAGGGAGAGAGGGAGACAGAGAGAGAGAAGAAAAAAATTGCTGTGCCTCCTAAATTATTTTATTACTGGTTATACATGGAAATACACACCCATGTGTGTAAATATGCATGTATATATACATATATACACACACATGTATGTATATACACACATACAAATCTACATCTATATAATTTATTTATATATTTAATTATATATATATATATATTCATTTATTTATTCTGTGGGTAACATATATATGTCACCCACAAAATAAAGACAAATAAGAAGAGACATTTCATAAATTTATTGAATTGTACATTTCATAATGGAAGTACTGATATCATATCCTACCTCTTTCTCTACTGTACCTTCTTGTTCAGGATCTCATTAATATTTGCTTACTGATTTAAACTGATCTTTTAATGTAACTGATCTTTTAACATGTAAGTTATCATTTGGTGTAGATATAGTATAAGATGATGACCAGACTACAACTGCCCAACTGATTGTCCTGTCTAAATTCATAGTGCTTCTCCTCACACTGGAGAGAGCGTTTGATCTTCTATTTGGTCAGAAAGAGCACAGTTTTTAAGTTTCCACTGCCAAAGGAAAAGGAGGAGGAATCTTTCAGAATGCATCTCTAGAGTCCCTTTCCTCAGCTGCTACGACAGTTGTGGAGGTCTACTGCATGCTTACGCCAAGATGACAAAGATGGAAATTTGACTATGGAGGTGCTGACATCTTAAGGCATCATGGGTGCAGTACTCCATCAATTTGAAGACTCATTGATGATCCTTTGGAAACCAAGAGCCTCTGCAGTTAATCTTCCCATGTAAAACAATTATAATCTCAGTATGGGAGAGACCTTTTGAAGCATGTTTCTTTGTGTAACTATTTTCTTCCCCCAAAAAACATAATATTCAATGAATGCCATCAGGATATTTGTCTGGTGTGCCCTAGTCCAGGAGATATTTCTATTATTATATAGTAATGAAAGAACATAGAAAGATAGATAAATAGATTTTATATATAGATATATGTACAGATACACATATGTGTATTACATATATTAATATATTATATGTATGTATATAAAATAATATAGATATATAACATGTAGAGAAATTATGGTTGCAATATATGCATGTATTCATACATGTACACATGCACATAAGCATGCATTTATATTCCTTTTGGGGGGATAAAAAAAGTAACTTTTTATTAGCATAGTTGGTTAATCTGGTCAGAAAGTGAATAGAGAATGACTAGAGAAATTACAAGAATAGTGAAATAAACAGAGAATATAAGTAGAGAATATAAATAGAATATGAATATAAATAGAGAAGCAAACAAATACAAGCAATGTAAAATGAAAGATTTGGGGTACCCTTGGGGTATTGCAAATACTCCATGACCACATTCTGGAGAATTTCTCTGTTCCTCTGTGCTTTGTTTCTGGCAAATGTGACAAATGTATATTTGTGCCACATGGCCACAATATCTATGTATTTTGCATGACATATATAGAAATGTGGTGCATTTACCAACCACCAACCATTCTTCCCTACATTAGCTTGTATTCTCGAGTCTGAGTAGTCTGGAGAATGGATTTATATTATGTAAGCGGCTTAGGGGACTTGAAGAAGTATGTGTTCCATGTAAGAGAGTAAACTCACTCAGGCTCTTTGTCTCTAATCTCCATGAGAGAAGTCCTTAATATGCTTTATATGACCCTTAGCAAGAACCAGGATGCCATAAAGGCAACTATACATTTCCAATGCCCACTCACAGTGCTTCATACTTGTGAATAAAGGGAGATATTGTTGAGGGTAGCTAGCATGAACAAGGACTGTAAATCAACTTTCCTCCTTAACTAATAGATTCATCATCTCAGAGACCATGGGGATCATTCAGCATTTGGCTATCTGCTATCATCCCCCTTTTGATTGTAAATTTTTATAACTGGAAAGTTTTGGTTCATGTCTACTGTAGGTTCAATTACTTTTGGGGTATCCTTGAGCTATCTCAATATGGGCTTCTGTCCTTTCGTTTTTTTGGTTTGGTTTGGTTTGGTTTAGTTTTTTAGCACTGGTCAACCTTGTAAAGTTAATCTTTACTTTCTTCTGTAGAAATTCGGCCAGGGAAAGACGAAACACTGGTTTTTGCAAACTACTCTGAAAGGGAAACAGCATAAAAGTTTTTCCATAAGTAATTCATATTGGCACTACAAAAGCCCTCACTACTTTTCTAACCATTCAAAACAAAAACAAAACAGAAAATTCTTTTCTTTTTTTCACTTCTAACTGCCATGATTTTTTTTGTTTTTTTGTTTTTATATTGGGATGGGGGTGAGGGGACACTGGGACAGAAGGTAAATCCTCACAGCTGCTACTTGAAAACTTATCTAAAAATGTTAACTGAGTGCTGTTTTGCAAAGGTGTCCATGATGTCTGAATTCATGCCACCCAAGGATTCTGGCTGTCTCATTAGCAGCTGTGACCACATCAGACCTCAAGGACTCAGCAGATGGGTTTTGTAGAAGAAAAAGAAATTGGGGGGAAGTAGCAAAAAAAAAAAAAGGAACGGACTAAGGTGTATAAGCTTTATATTTGTTTGTACTGTTTTACTTGATACAGATATCAAAGGGTTTTAATTTGTTTGTTTTTGTCTTAATCTATTTTCTGCCATAGAAGACCCAAATTACATCTAAAGCGAATGTTAACTGTAGCTATTGCTGCCCCCAAAAGGCAACAATCCATAATAAACCAAATGCCAGATTTAAAGCCAGAAAGACGTAGGTACAAATGACACATTAGAAAGCTGGTATTCTCTTAGGTCTAGGATATCATCTTATTCTGCTCTTTTTCCAGATTCTGCCCCATACTCAGGCCAAAAATATTTGCTATATCCAGAAACCATAACTCAACCGATGAGCAAAAAGCTACACTTAATGTAGGTGCATGCAGAAAGTTGTATGTGGAGTTCCCTCAGGAACCAGAGCGCATTTACTGGAGAACATTGAGAAAACTGTTTCTTGACAAGACTATGCAGCGGATCTTCTCTCTGTCTGACTCTGTCTGGCTCTTTTCCTGATGGAACTATCACCATGTTCCCATGTGGCTGATGAGATCTAAGATCCCTTCCAGGCCAAATAATCTAACATCTTCACATTATGGAGGAGGATCCTGCAGTCCAGTGCAAGCAAGCGACTTTCCCAAATCACAGAATTTCCCTAATCATAGAATTAAACAGTGGTAGAACCAGGATTGATTTAGTTCTCTTGATTTTAGGCCCATTGTTCTTTGCAAAGCTTTTAACTTGACTGCCTGTGGAAGGAAGGGTTAAAATGTAAAAAATAAGCGTGTTTTTTCCTGTTTTCATATATTTTACTCTGAACAAATTTCAACTTATCTACTCAATGTAACTGAGATCCTTAGCAACCTTAGGAGATCGGCTTTCCCCAGAGGCATCCTAAAAGCAGCTGAAATCAGCTGGCCAGCTTCTGCTATCATACATTTCTGGGAACTAAATGCAAAGAGTTTTTTAAGGCAGGCCAACAGAGCCCTTGTCTGTCCATTTGGAGGACCAGGTGTAAAACATATCTTTGCTGATTTGCCACTGCTTAGGGGTCAACAGCCAAAGAAGCAAGCAGTTATTAAGCTGGTCTCCAGCAGGTGGTCATTCCCTCTAGACAAGGATTACCATGGCTTTCACCAGCATAAGTATTTCTGCTGGTCCCATGGATTATTTCACTAGGCACTGCCTTAGGGCTTTTTCAGAAAGGGCACAGGTTTATAAATGAAATAAATTAAACAACAGCAAAAAAAAATAGTAATATTGTTATTTGGCTGGAGCTACCCGAACGGGCACCCAAGCAGCTGCCTTTTAGACTGCCTGGGTTAGGGTAGGAGGGGAATTAGAAGCCTTGGGTTAGAAGCCTGTTTCTTCCAGTCTCTTCAAAGTGTCCTTTTTGGTATGGTATAGTATGAAAATGTAGTCTTTAAAAGGTGTTGCTACTGATTAGGGAATAGGTATATACATTATAGAACATATGAGATATTAATGATATGTAAAAAATGATGACTAAAAGCATGGAAAATTTATATGAACTGATATCAGATGAAGTCACCAGAACCAGGAAAATAGCATAAACAATGACTACAACAACACAAATGGAAAGAACAGCAACCAAATAATTTAAATTGAATATTGGGAAATTATAGTCACCAAGTTTGGTCTCAAAGATAAGCAGGAAGAAATCATTTCCCATCCTTCTTTGCAGAGATGAAGGTTAAGAAACATGGAATACTGTAGTTAGTGCCAGATTTCATAGATAGATAGATAGATAGATAGATAGATAGATAGATAGATAGATAGATAGATAGATAGATAGATATGTATATATACAGATATATATATATTGTAAATCTATTATCTTATGATCCTACATTCAGTATGACCACTTTCCTTTGCTACCTACTGCTTTTCATGATAACATCAGCCTCTTCTCTTTAATCTGGCTCCATATTCTACCATTTTATACTGCATACTACAAATGAAGCCTCATAAGAAATTGATTTCATTGTGTCTTCATCACTCCCTTTTGCTTATAAGTAGGGGGAAATGAACTATGTATTCAAACCTCTTCACACAACTTAAGCCTCCACAGACTTGACCTGTCACTTCTTTTATTCAAAGCTGCTGTTCTAGCCCAATGTAATCCACTTATTGTCTCTGAAGCACATGGCTCCAACTTTATAGCATCATGCACTTGGGAACTGAAGTTGCTGGGCAGCAGAGTGATGCAGTGGATACAACGCTGGATATGGAGTCAGGAAGATTGGAAGACTTGAATACAAAAAAGTCTGAGACATTTACTAGTTGTGTGACTCTTGGCAAGTCATTTAACCCTGTTTGCCTCAGTCTTCTCATTGGTAAAATGAACTGTAAAAGGAAATGGCAAACCAATCTGGTGTCTTTGGTAAGAAAATCCTAAAGAGGGTCATGAAGAGTTGGACACAACTGAAAATGACTAAACAATTTTTGCAAAAGAATTGAAGGAGATAAAATGAAACATTGTAGCAGCAAGCAACATAGCATGCCCAGGATGGCTGCTAGCACAGGTTCTTGGATCTGCTTTTCTAAAGGAAAGCAACTCAAACTGGGTTAACAATCTTAATCAATCAAACTTAGATCATCTACCTATTTCAGGGGAAAAAGTCAGCACCCTGAATTTCAGAGAATGCAAACAGAATACAAACAGAAGTTACAAGCAGACAGAGAAACAGATCAGCAGACAGGGCTTCCAGCTGTCTGACCATTACATCCATTCCTAGTTAGTTACCAGAGAGGGAAGCACCAATATCTGGGTTTTCAAAGTCAGGGGGATCAATGGCTGCCCAGAGTCTTATCTGGCCAAATCACACAACTCTCTCCAAAGTGAGCCACAAAGCAAAACCTCACATCAGGATATGTATATAT
>JAQQSW010001096.1:0-22437 GCA_028646575.1 Pseudocheirus occidentalis
AAATGGGGTTTCTCTTACTATCTCTTGCTGTTGGGCTTCATTGGAAATACATAGGAATGCTGAGGATTTATGTGGGTTTATTTTATATCCTGCAACTCTGCTAAATTTATTTATTGTCTCAAGAAGTTTTTTACTTGATTCCTGAAGCATGATTTATGACAGGACTGTCTCCTTGTTAATGTTTATTGATTTAGAAATAGAAATGTGGAGATGTTTGATGGTTTAAGTAAAAGGTGAGGATATATATATACATATTTTTTTTCCATTTAAGCCATTGAACAACAAGTACTACAGCAGGAGACAGGCTAGAGAAGACTGCAGGCAGCATTACAGAAAAAAGATTTTGGATGGGGTGGCTGGGTGGCACAGTGAATAGAGCACTGGCCCTGGAGTCAGGAGGACCTGAGTTCAAATTTGACAGCAGACACCTAACACTTACTAGCTGTGTGACCTTGGGCAAGTTACCTAACCCCAACTTCCCTCCACGAAGCAAAAAAAAAAAGAAGAAGAAGGAGAAAAGAAATGACAACCCAGCAGGGGAGCTGAAAAAGCTGCTCCTAATGGGCAGATGGGGGAGGGAGGCAGCTGTGAGCAGGTTGTCTGGATGGTTCTTAACTGGTCAGGGAGAGCTGATTTCATTGGCCAAGAATTCCAGGGTCAGTTACTGCCCTTCAGCACAATCTTCAGGTTTGAGAAGGAAAAGCAGAGAGGCTTGCTTCCCCAATTGCTTTGTGGTATCCTGGTGTGGTGTTTCAGGAGTGAACCTGAACTTGGATGCTGTGAGTTCTATTTTGACTGGACAGGTTAGCATCCAGGTAAGTGAATAGTAGCTGGCTGGGATGGTCTGTAATCAGTCTGAATAGCTTTGGCAGTTTATCTGAAAAAGCACCACTATGTTTATGTAAAGAGTTAATACTTTCTAAACAACCTTTCAAGTGCAATGATTATTTCGAAGGGCTTTTAAAAGGTTGTAGAACCACTTCAATATTCACAGCACCCATGGTGACTATAAATATACCTGCATGGTGCTTGATCACAAAATATAACAGACTCTCCATATAGAAGACAGAAGCAAAAAATTTATTCAGACACCAGAAAACCAAATCCCAACATCAGGAAACCGGATCCATTATAGCAGAGAATCACACCATCCTTTTGCCTTCCCACAAACCAGCACAAGTCTAGCTGTCACAACAGGTGGCAAACACCAAAGTTTACTCCCAAGCCTGTCATCTGTCTCCCTCAGAAGCATGCTCTTCTCCCAATCATCTCGCTGAGTCTGACTCCCAGCTTCCTGTGGGCTCTGCTCTATCCTTCAGCAAACTCCTTCCACCACAGGCTTCATGTGATTACATTCAGTCTATTAGAGGTCAGGGAAGGTCCTCAAATTCCCTTACGCTTATTAAGGGGCAGGGAAGATCTTCAAATTCCCATTCCCATTACAAATGTTGTGTTATAGTATGGAGGAGAAAGGAATTTCCCCCACTGAAGAGTGGAGAGGATCAACAGTTAAATAGCAATCAGAGAAGCAGTTTTGAGGGGTGTCAGTGGTCCCCGGATGGACCAGTTGAAATCTGTCAATTACAGCCTTCCTAAAGCATTTGAGTTTTACTCCCTCATGTGTTTTTCTGTCTTATAAAGGTATACCCATTCTTTTTGTTTGTTTTTGTTTTTTGGAAGGGGGAAAGCAGGGCAATTGGGGCTAAGTGACTTGACCATGTCTAAGTGTCTAAGGCTGGATTTGAACTCAGGTCTTTCTGACTCCATGGTCTGTGCTCTACTCACTGCTCCACCTAGCCACCCCAAGGTGTGCCCATTCTTAACTATGTAGCTATTGAATGAATTGATGGAAGTATGTGATTTGGTTTATATGTATATTGTACAGTATTTTGTTATTTATGCATTTGTTTTAATATATTACTAACTGAAGCAGGGTGGGATTGCTGGGAACCCTGAAATGTGAGTATACAGCCTCAAACCTTCTTCCAGTCAAATGACAAAGTTTATTGTAACACCAATAGTAGCTGGTGAGATTCTTAGAGAACCTGTAACTTAATGGATATGAGACTTATGCTTATAAACAAAAAAGGGACAGTGAAAAGATCTGGATGGAATTAAGGAGTGGTAAATGGCCTAGGTTGGGTCAAGAGCAATAGTGAAAGGAATAACGTAGTTTGAGGTGGGCCAAATGCCTTGGGTAGAGGTGCCAGTGATCTGGGCTATTGAAATGTACGGGAAAATTCAGGGAGTGAGCTGCTTTCCAAGGTACGGTCTTTACCTTTTATGGGCCCAGATCTTATCACCCCATCATTCCTCCCTCAAACAAATGAGACCCAAAATCTTTTGGGGTCTGGCAAGGGGTGTAGATCTGTCTCTACCTTACAGGGGTCCCTGGGAAGAGGTTGACAGGAACTGAGCGTAGGTTGCATCCGGGGGGCAATGGGTAGACATGGGCTAGTACTCACTGTTTGTTACCAACTGTAGGTGAATAATCTATAGTCTGAAAGACACAAATCTGACAAGCAAGTTCAATATGTAGGACCCAAATATAGGGAGAATTAAAAGTGATCTCAAAATGGGGGAAAACAAAGACAGAAAGCAAGAGTCCCATTAGAATAATTTACATTTGACATACAGGGTTATCTGATCTTGTTACTTTCTCAAAACTTTCCACTCTAACTCCACTTCCTTTAGGAGGATCAATCGGGATTCAATCCTATACAGGAAAATATAAGCAATAACATTCTTGCATATAAGTTTTCCACCCTTGGGTTCAATAGTTATACAAATGAATTTGCCAGAAACTGACTTTTACTTCAATTATACCAAAAGACTTAGGAGGATACTTAAGTAATGACAGGCCAAATGTCCATTTTTCTAAGAAAATTTCCCTCTAAGAAAACTGTTTGCACTGAAACTCTCTTCCCCAAACCAAACTGAAGATACTTCTGATTTAATTTCAGTAATTAATAGCAATACACAATTGCTAAATTGTTTAGGATATAGAAAGGAATATAATTTTAGGATGAATAGCTCAGATCTCAAACACACATTTTATTACCTAAGTCTGTAGTCCATGGAATAATAATCTGCAAGCAGATGACAAGCCCTAGTACTAATTTACCCAGTTGTTTGAGATATGGAATGACCTCCACAATCCAAAGAAGCTCTTTGGCAAGTTTACAAAATAAGGAGGATGGACAGGGACCCCAGAGAACGGGCTTCCTATTCACCCCATCTACTCTTAGAGCTGCTATGGGCTGTGCCTTTTGACTAACCCTGAGGGCTAATTTGAATGGGCAGAACCAATATGGATATGGCTTTCACCTCATCACTTCCTTTCCATACACACACACAGTAATCAATTAACCATTTTAGGTTCCAGCATTAAAAATAACCCAAATATCTTAGTTAACAATCTTAAGTGAGGGCCAAATTCTTTTAGCTGCAGCATCCTCTTAACTATAGACTAAGGTGAAAACACCCAGTTTTCTAAATGGCAGTTATAAAACATTATAAGACAGGGTTATCAGGGGAACAATTTTTCCACTGTCTTCTTAGTTTTTCTCATTTCATACTCTAATAACATCCAAATTACGAAAAGTTGCTTGACATAACTGATACAAAAGTTTACCAGTTTGAGACTGAAACAAACCCATTACCAATCAGGTTACTTCAATATTGTTGTATACATTTCCAAATTACTTTACACAGAAAAATCAGCATCTCACTGTTAACATGTTAAAACTACAACTTTAAAAGAGTGAGCTTACCAAATGCAGAGTCTGGTTGGCTTCTTACCTCATTCTGCCTTGACACATCCCCCTTTCTTCTCTCCCCACAGCCTCTGCAGATGCTGCTTGCAATTGCTTGGGAAAGCAGGATGAGCCAAATCTAGGAGATACTTCCAAGCTTTTAAGGTAGGTTACAGGGTGCCCAGGGGCCTTGCCAGTAGAGCCCCCAGTGTAGCTGCTGCTCCTCTCCCCTCCTTCCTTTCTCTAGGTGGGGAAAGGTGAATTCAAGAGGCAGGTGGCTAAAACAAATTCCTTACTATTCACCAGCATCCTCTTTTCTCAGTCTGATGTGGGATTGTTGAGATTTGGGGTTTAGGGGTACTCGAGACCCCAAAATACCAACGTGCCAGGTTCTGCCCAAATGAATTTGACTCAGAACTCTCAGGTAAAGTAAAACAAAATTTATTAAAGATTTGCCATATTGGGTAAACTCTTAAGGAGTCTGAGCATTTGTGATGCTTGTATTGACAAGCAGACCAGAATAATTTGACACAGACTGAGTCTGAGCTAGATTGAATTTGAGCCCCTTCATGGAGGTAAGATGGATTTTATATACAGAAAGACTGTGGGAGGGATCTAGGGGCAGTCTAGTAGTCTGGGGTGATGGGAGGAGGGGTCTAGGGAAGATCTTGAGGAGGAGTCTAGGGAGGATCTTGATGGGACTGAGGTCAGACTCCAGGAACTCAGAGAATGGGATTTTGATGGGATCAAGGGTAGGAAACAGCCTGAACTTAACAGACAATGGAGGGCTAAGCTAGGTTAAGGATAACAGATTCAGTCTTATTGATAATGGAAGACTTTTGGCTTTGGGGGAACGCCAGATCAAATGGGAAGATTCAAGGGGGTTGAATTCAAGGGAAGATTCAAGCCTATACTCCATCAGGATGAGAGAGGTTAACTGGAAAACATGGGGCTGTTTGCAATCCCTGCACTGAGACTCATGGGAAGGGAGTTGGGTAATGGAGTGATTGGGATTGCAAGGAGGCATTTCAAAATTCCTTAATGAACAATCTCAAAATCTCCAGAATCTGTTAAGATGTTTTTAGCTATTCTAATTTTTCACTGTAGCCTTAGCTTGGTCAGAGCCGGGACAACAGAAAGAAGAATCTTAAGGAAAAAAATTTTTTTTTGGAACTTTTACTCAAATAAACTTTCTTCACTTCTCCATCCAAAGTGGGGCATTGGACTTTCCAGACAGGTGAGTCAGGACCTTTGGAAAAAAAATCCAGTTGGCATCTAGTCACTTCTCCCCAGTACTAGAGAGATCAAAGGCAGCATTTTTAAGGCATCTCTTTTTAAGATCTTGTAAATTGAATTTGTTCCCATTTTGCAGGAGACTGCATAGTGGGAGTCACATTACACAAAACTTTTTCTCTTTAGGTGAGGCAGGAAATGGTTCAGTGCTAGTCAGCCTGACTCTCTTTGATCTGAGGGGGAAATTTTTCCCTTCTCTGTCTCTCCATATTCAGAACTTGGGCTGAATTTGAATGGGGAGAGAGTTTTTAATCAACTTTTTTCCTTCCAAAAGTTTCCAAACCATTTACTCTCAAACCCTATTTTCATACTGTTCTTGCAAATAATTATGTCTTTCTTTCTTTCTTTCTTTCTTTCTTTCTTTCTTTCTTTCTTTCTTTCTTTCTTTCAATCCGTGCTCCTCTTATTTCCATATGCTTAAACTCTCTTGCCTTTCCTTCTATCTAACTTATCCCTCTGGTAGACTTTGATTAAAGCCCTTTTAAAATTTAAATCACACAGTTTTCTTGATCCTCTATCATTGGCTTCTCAACCTGTGGGTTGTGACCCCTTTGGGGGTTGAATGATCCTTTCACAGGGGCCACAGGAGTCGCCTAAGACCATCAGAAAAACATATTTCCGATGGTCTTAGGAACCGAGACACTGCTCCTCTGTCGGTCTTCAGGCGAATCTGCCCACATGCAGAGACACCCACATACAAGTATTAAAGGGTCACAGCATTAGGAAGGTTGAGAACCACTGCTCTAAGTCATACAAAGCTCTTCTTTTCAAGGTCTTAGAGACTGAGGTTTTTCCAATTCTGTAAAAGATAATCTAGGGGAAAATCTCTGGGAAAAACTCTGCTGAGTTCAGCTTGCAAGGCTAAAGATCTGGTGGCCATGAGACTGAAAGAGAAGGGCGATATGGCAGGCATGGGTGTAAGGACTAGGAGTCCCTCCATGAAGGAGGATACTGAGGTGTAGAGGGAAATTTGTGCATTCTTTTACCTGTAAGCCTCAGGAAACCAGAAGTATCTATAGTTTCTCAATTCCCTAGAGACCTAGAGAATGAGAGAACTGGGCATACTGCTTCCAGACAGGGCATCCCCTATGTGGCGGAAGGTGTCCCCAGGTCCATGGCCTCTAACTGCTGCACCATGAGTCTGACAGTCTCAGGCCTGAAAAGCACCTCCAAGTCTTCCTAGATGCTTGGAGAGCAATCCCAACTGCAGAATGAGAAAGGAATAGAGAAAGAAGAGACTTACATACCTTCTGGTCTTGCCTGGAGGAGTGCTTGAGTGGGTCAGGTAATTCCTTCTACAAGGCCACCAAAATGATGTGGTTTGGGGTTGCTGGGAGCCCCAAAATGTCAGGGTACAGGGTAGAAGTGCCAGTAATCTGGGTTACTAAAATGTATGGGAAAATTCAGGGACCGGGTTGTTTTAAAAGACAAGGTCTTTTCCTTTTAGTAGGTCCAATCACCTTATCAGAAACTATAATATTATTTCTTTCACTTTATTATTAAGTGAAAGGTTATGTTTAAGATCTAAAAGTGTCATCATTAAGTGAATGGTTATTATTGTGAGTGGCTGGTTATGTAGATAGAAAATATATTGGACAGGCAGGGGTGGGGAACCTGCAGCCTTGAGGCCACGTATGTGAATCAGTTAAAGGGCTGCATTTGAAGACCTAGAGGGCCACATGTGGCCTTGAGGCCTCAGGTTCCCCACCCCTAGTGATAGAACCTCAAGAATTAAGATGTCAGTAGAGAAAGTATATTTCCCCGTAACAGGTTTTTCTCTGGGATCTTGTGAGAATTTGAATTTAACGTTGTGTTGGTAGGTGGTGATGGGTGGTGGTGGGTGGTGGTGGATGGTTGTGGACCTCTGGCAACTTAGAGCTCCTAGTATGTGAGAGCAGGTTGGAGGAGTAAGCCAAACCTAGGGAGCTGTGTGGTTATAATAATAATTATATACAAATAAATATTATATTTATAAATATTGTATCATATAGAATGTACCTAAATATTACATATAAATAAATATAATAATAACCAATATTACTCTGTGATCCATCCTTTTCCTCATTTTGTCAGACCCCACTTCTGAAGGGCGGGCAATTTTTGATCAAACAGTATGATCACTCCCAGTCACCAAGACATTTCTCCACCTCCCAAGTCTTCTGTCCTTACCTGCTAATCAAAGTTAGTGGTAACTTGATCTACAAAAGAGAAACACAAAAGTGAAGAAGGGTGGAACCTTACTGAGATGGTTGTTGTTTTTTAGCTGAGATTGCCAGAAGCAGTTGGGTCTCATAGCAACTAGCATTCCTTAAGTGTCAGAGAGATGCATAATCAGCCTCATCTGGAAGCCAACCCACTTTCCCCACCTGCAGACTAATCTTATCATTTGAGGATTACTCCTGCCTTTCAAAGATGAATATGGAGGAGATGAGAAAGCTTTACCCACCTTCTCATTAAAACATCTACCAATTGGGATTGTCTTGCCTTTGCCGGGGAGGTCCAAATGATGTACTATCAGGCCAATCAAAAGGAAGACACACCTAGATTTAAAAGACCTTGTTGGCCCTCATTCTGGGTGCTTGGATATTAAGAAGGGGCAGTGACTCGATTTATTGGTTATTGCTAGAATAACTAATAAATTGATCATACTTGGAACGTTGTTTCTCACAATTCCAATCACAACAGTATACATGCCTAATCTAGGTGTTATTATCATGGGGACTAGTGAAGAATCCAAATGGAAATGGATTTTTTTTTTTCAACTAACGGGTACTTATTTTCAGTATCTCTCTCTCAGTTTTAGATAGTCTAGCAGAAAGATAAACAAATGGGAAGATTTGGAACTGAACAAATTTCTGAAGAATGAAAAGACTTATGACATCTTCTAAATGGTACTACAAACATCTGAACCACACGATTATCTCAACAGATACAGAAAAAGTCTTTGACAAAGTATAGTACTCTGTTATACTAAAAACCTACAAAGTATTGGCATAGATATTTAAATATCATAAAAAGCATCAATCTAAAACAAAAAGTATCATATGTAATGAGGATACATAGGACCTTTTCTAATAAATATGAGAGCTCATTAAGGATTCCCACTCTCCCTACTATTATCTGATATAGTTTTGGAAATGCTAGCAACAGCAATAAGACAAGAGGAAGAAAGTAAAGGTATAAAGATAGGTAAAGATGAGATAAAACTATCCCTATTTGCTGATAACATGATGACACGCTTGAAAATCCTAGAGATCATCAAAGATAACAGAAACAATAGTTTTAACAAAGTACAAAAAAATCAAGGTACAAAATAAACCCTCAAAAATCACCAACATTTCTATACAACAATAGCACAATCCAAACAGCTATAATATAAAGGGATATTCCATCGCAAATAATTATAAAATGCTTAAAAATACCTGGGGATCAATCTACCAAAGCATACCAATTTGTATAGGCCCAATTACAAAGTGCTCCTTAAAGAAATAAAAAAACAACTTAGATAGATGGAGGAATGTTCAATACCCATGGCTAGTTGTACCACTATAATAAAAATGGCAAAACTACCAAAGTTAATTTACACTTTACTGCTATACCATAAAGAGATACTTTATAGAATTTGATAAATCAATAATGAAGCTCATTTGGAAAAATAAAATATCTAGAATATAAAAGGAAATGATGAAAACAAATAGAGATGAAGGGGGATTACAACTTCCATACATCAAACTACACTATAAATAAGCAGTCATGATGGGGCGGCTAGGTGGTGCAGTGAATAGAGCACCGGCCCTGGAGTCAGGAGGCCCTGAGTTCAAATCTGGCCTCAGACACTTGACACACTGGGTGTGTGGCTTTGAGCAAGTCACTTAACCCCAATTGTCCTCCAAAAAGCAAAAGAACAAACAAACAAAGAAGCAGTCATGAAAACAACTTGGTATTGGTTTCAGCAGATAGACTAGATAAAGGAGAATAAGAAATAATGGAACTTAATAACCTAATGTTTGATAAAATGTCTTACCCAAGAAAACATGCCTTACTTGGTTGGGAAAACTGGAAATGTCTTGCAAACATTAGGCTTAGGCCAACACTTTATAGTATATTCACAATTCATTCTAAATGGGTTTGCAACCTTAATATTAAACATCATATTATAAAAAAAATTAGAAGAGAAACAGATCATATACCTCTTATAAATGTGGGTAGGAGATATTCCTAATGAAACAAGATATAAAGATAATTGTAAAAGATAAAATAGGTAACTCTGATTGCATGAAACGGAAAGCTTCTCTACAGATAAAATTAATGCATGTGAGAGAAAAAGATAAGTGATAGAATGGGAAAAATCTGCACCAAATTTCTCTGATAAGTTTATATATACATGTAGGTATATACACACGTGTGTACACGCATGCATGGGTGTATACATATACATACATGTATACATGTGCATACAAAAGAGTGCTCCAAGTCGCTAACGAAGGAAATGTGAATCAAAACAGTTCTGAGTTTTTACCTTATACTCTTTGTCAAGATGACAAAAAATGGCAATAGTCAAGCTGGAGGGCTTCTAGAACCATAAGTACACTAATACATACTTGGTGGAACAATGAAATGGCACAACCGTATTCGGAAGCAAAAATTGGAATTATGCAGATAAAATAACTAAAAATGTCTATACTCTTTGAACCAGAGATTCCACTATTGGGCCCCAGTGAAGTCATCAAGAAGAAAATAGTACACATATATACCAAAATATGTATAACGGCACTTTTTGTCATAGCAAAGAATTAGAAACAAAGCAAATGCCCATTGATTGTGGAATAGCGAAACAAGCTGTTGTACATGAACACAATGGAATACTGTACTATAAGAAATGACGTATGTGATGCACACAGAGAATGATGGGAAGATCTACATGAACTGATAGAGAGCAAAACAAACAGAGCCAAGAAAACAATATACATAATAGCCACAACAATGCAAATGGAGAGAACAATCATTTACTAAAAAAGTCCAGTGAGCGTAACAAAATTATAAAGACCAAGTATGATTCAAATGAAGAGATATGTGAGGAAACCCTGGACCACCCCTCCTTGGAGGTGGGAAGTCCACAGGTATTACACGTTGCACGTATTTTCAGACTTTTCAATGTATTGATCAGTTCTGCTAGTTTTTTTCCTCTTAAAAATACTATCTACGATAAAAAAAATACTACTTGTTATATGGACTTACTCTTTGGGAGGGACAATGAGATGGGATAATTATGATTTTTTTACAAAAAAGATATCAATAAAATTATTTTTAAAAAATAGTTCTCAACACCAATATTCTCCTGGAAATACTTCTGTGATTCATGTAACACTATGATAACCAGAGTTAAAATTGCAGATGACTCGAAGGGCAAAGGAGAGACATAGGGTAGATCTAAATATTTCGTAACATATTATCAAGGATAACTAAATGAAAAAGCATGGCATGAAAGATATCATCCAGAAAATGTATCATTTGGAAAATACCTGGTCTAATAATACAGTGAGATCAAGAAATAATAGACAGCCTCAGTAATATGAGTACCAGACCACATAATATTTTTGTTGTTGGTGGTTCAATCCAAAAGTATCTTCTATGATAAAAAGTTTTAGATAGACATTATTCCACCTTAATGGAATTTACATGGAATTTTAAAAATGGGATTAATTATTGGTTAACATTGACATTAGAAATCTTCGTTAGAAATGTCAATATAAAAATAAAATTTTAGTTTTTTTTCTTCCTGACTATAACAGTGAGTAAAATAATCTTAATACAAAAGGGGAAATTGATTTGAGTCACAACCAGCATGCACAATGTATGAACAAGGGTTAAGAGCCTTCTTAATATGGACAGTTAATGGAACCAAAGCTTGTTTATTTTTTTAATTAGGTTTTTAATATAACAAAAATGTAACTCAAACCCTTAGCAATAAGAAAGTGAGATTGGTCTGAAGTTTTAAAAAACTTGACAGACAAGTAAGTTTAAACTTATAAGAGGAAAATTTACAAGGAAATTCTGTGCATGAACACAATTTAATTCATAGGCACCAATGTTTTATGAAAGGTTGGATTTCTGTTGTTGAAAGAAAAAGTGAAAGTCTGTGCTGATGATCCTAGAATAAATATTTTTTTTTGTTTGTTTGTTTTATTGGAGGGCAGTTGGGGTTAAGTGACTTGCCCAAGGTCACATGGCTAGTCTTTTTGTGTTAAGTGTCTGAGGCTGAATTTGAACTCAGGTACTTCTGACTCCAGGGCCGGTGCTCTATTCACTGAGCCACCTAGCCGCCCCCTAGAATAAATATATTTTTAACCCCATGACCTCATTTTCTCTGGAATTTATTTTTGTACATTTAGAAACATTTCCACAAAAGTTTATTTTCTACTACAAAGTACCACAATGAGTAACTGAAAGATGGACTTTGATCACTTTACTTGCTTTCAAAAATGATTTGTATCATTTCACATTTCCACCAACAACTACTATGGGTATGCTCATACAAATAAGTGCTACATAAAATATGATAACATGTCAATGACTTCCCTACAAATCTCCTCTGTAACATAATCTTTTTAAAAATTGCACTTCAGTCTTTTCAATCAGCAAAAATCTACTCTCTCTTCCCATTTATACACCACAACTTGTTCAGCCCTTACTCAATGTATGGGCACTTCCTCAGATTCTCATGCTTTGCTACCTTGAAAAGAACCAGAACTATTTTTATATATCTTGAGTTTGTTTTGAGTAGGATTTCCCTTAATCTACTTTTTTCTACCCTCTTTCTTCTTACCTGTGTTTCTCTTTTTCTATTTCCCTGTTGAGTGAAATGTATTTTGTACCCAACTATGTGTGTATACACATGTACACTTGTGTGTTTGTGCATGCTTATGTGTGTGTGCATTTGTGTGTGTGTGTGTGCATTCCCTTCTTTGACCAGTTCAGATAAGAATGAGGTTTAACTGTCAGCTACTTCCATTCACTCCTTGTGGACTTTGTAGTCTCCATCCTATGTATTTTTGTCTACATATCTACTTGTGTGCCCTGATTATGTGAGATAACCATCCCTTGGGCAGCTAGGTGGTGCAGTAGAGAGAGCACCCAATCTAGAATCAGGAGGACCTGAGTTTAAATTCAGCCTTAGATATTTACTAGCTGTGTAATCCTAAGCAAGTCATTTAACCATATTTGCTTCAGTTTCTCCATCTATAAAATGAGCTGGAGACGGAAGACATACCATTCTAGTATCCTTGCCAGGAAAGCTCCAAATGGGGTCACAAAGAGTTAGATGCAACTGAAAAGACTGAACACAAAAATTATACATTACTTTTTTTATCTTTAACACACTTATGTATGCCTCTTCTCTTCCCTTTCCATTCTTCTTTTAAGATCATTGGCAAGATATAATGGAACCACTCATGAACAATTTTTCTAATTAAAATCCCTCTATGATGCCTAATGATGATAGGGTTCAAAAAAGGGAAGGGGGTGCCAGCCATAGTGCTAAGCACTTGACAAACATGATCTCATTGGATCCTTACAACAACCCTGTGAACCAGGTGCTATTTTTATTCCCATTTTGCAGTTGAAGAAGCTTAGACAGATAGAGGTTAATGACCTGCCCAGGGTCACCTTTGGGAGTGTTGTGAAGCTGAATACGTCTAAGCTCTTATTTGGTCATGTTATTCAAGTCGTTTGATGATTCTTAATTTATTTTCCTTTGTCTATTTTCCAGGCCAGTTGTTTTTGCTATGAGCTACCTTACATTTTCTTCTACTCTTTTTTTTCAATCTTGCAACTTTGGTTTGATATTTCTTCTTGTTTCATGGAGTCATTGGCTTCTGTTTGATCCATTCTAATTTTCAAGGAGTTTGTGGCTTTGGCAAGGTTTTGTACCTTTTGTGCCAGGAGTTATCGTTAAATTTTTGCCTGAGTTTCCCCTCTCCCCTTTCTTTGAGACTTTGCTTGTAGATTTTCTGGAGTTGCTCTCTTCTGGGTTTGTGTCTTGGCCAACCCTGTTACCATAATAGCTTCTTATGGTGAGATTCATTTTTGGTTTGCTTATTCTTCAGCCTGCTTCCTGATTTTGAATTTGATGTTAGGGCTGGGCCCCCTGAGCACTTCACTATGGAAGATCTGGGCTGCTCTTTTTAGTATTTTCTGGGCATACTGGTCTGTACTCCCCTGCCTTCTTGATTCCCTTTTACATCATCTTTATTTAATGACTATCATTTCCCCCACCTCATCACACAATTAACACCATCAGCAGTCCTCTCAGTTAACAGGTCACTGCTTTAATGACCCACTATCAGGCATTTCTGTCACAATTCAGTAGTTCAGATTGCTTAACCTCTGCCTGCGTAGGAAGTGGCAGCTTTTTTAATGACAATACATTGGTGTATGGCACCCCAAGAAGGCAATGAATTCACTACAAATTTTCTAAATGCCAATATGACAAAATCACACATATTAGGACTAGACTATACGTCTGTCTTTATTGATATGAATCCATATTCCCCACCCTGAGTTTGCCTGGGCACATAGGCAGTCAGTAAGTGATTTTAACTAGCAGCTAAGTCCTCCCAGAAACCTCTGATGAACTTTTGGAATGAGATAATATTTTGAGATAAGCTACACCAGAATATATCTGTCTGAAATCACATTTAAAACTGGTTAAATGAAAGGGTGTAGATGGGTGTAATTTGAATTTTGGAGAGAACTTACATGGATGAAATCACAGATACATTAAAAGTATGTACAGGGTGTCCCTAAAGTCTGGACACATAAAAAATCTCATTAACTATGCAAATTTTCAAGAAATTAAATGAATGACACTTTCAATAACAATTTATTTAATTAGCATAAATGAAATTTCATAAGAAGACATATGAAGACATAGGAAACCTCATTAATTAATTTAATTTAATTAATCTCATTAATATGAGCTAATGAAAAGCTAATGAAAGCTTTTATTTCATATTAAATTGTCATGGTTAAAATTTATGCTAATTAAATAAAATGTTTAAAATTTCATTCCTTCAATTTTTTTGAAAATATGTATAGTTAATGAGATTTCCTATGTTTATAGGAACCATGTATATATCAATATATGCTTCTTGGAATATAAACTTAATAAAAGTAGGGAATATATTATTGCTTCAATTAATAATCATTTGATTCAAGTGGCCTAGCATTGTCCCACACAAACTGAATTCAACAAACATTTTTTACTTTAAACTGAACGCAAACATGTAGCTTTAATAGACTAGAATAAACAGGCAAGTCAGCTTAATGGAAGTAGTAAGGCACCTGAGGGAGAAAGGTGACTTGTGCCCTCTGGTTCAAACCAACATCCCCTATTCAACTACCACTTCTCTTCAGGCCCTGGTGGAGAAGGTCCAACACCCTGACTGACCCTAAGAGGCTGAGGAATAGTAATGCCCCTGTAATGAGAATGGGAATTTGAAGATCTTCCCTGTCCCTTAATACACCTAGGGGGGAGTTTGAAGCTTCCCTGGTCTGAAAGTACACTCTGCCCCCTGATAGGCTGAATGTAGTCACATGGAGTCTGGGGCAGGAGGAGTTTGCTGAAAGGAAGCAGAACCCTCAGAAAGCTGGTTCAGAGCTAGCCAGAGGGTGGGGGAGAGAGGAACTCAGGCAAGGAGTAGGATAGGCTCATGAGTAGATACTGATCTAATATTGGTTTGTGGGAAGGCTAAAGGATGCTGTGGCTCTCAGTGTTATTATGGCTTCCTAATATCTTTGGTACTAAGATGGAATTGGCTTACTGGTTTGGGGATTTGGTTTTCTGGCGTCAAAATATATGCTTCAGTTCTATCCTCTATCTGGAGAATCTGGTATGTTTTGAGATAAAATGTCATGTGATATTCATAGTCACGGTCTTTATTCTGATTGTGGGCGCTGTAAATATTGCTTTGGCACTATAGCCCCCCAGACCACCAGTCCAGTTTCTAGCCTGGTCTTTACAGGTATAACTGAGGAGAGTAACACTTATGGAGGAGGGTCCACCATCCTTGCCTCCACCAACATCAACCTGCAACCAAGTGTCATAAATGGGTAATTCTAAGAACAGCAATATACCTAGACCACTACACCCAGCCTTGCTCCCCATAGCAAAGGTCCAGTGAGGTAACCCCCATGCAGATGAACAGAAACTATTAATAAGGTTTTGTTAATGGAAATGGCACTAAAGAACATGCATTACTGCCTGCTTTGCTGCTGCCCCTAAGGATTCTGGGGCCTTTTAATCTGACATACAAATGAAACTTTCAGTAAGCTTTGTGCTCCTCTATTAGAATATGAGAACATCTTGATAAGAGAGATTGTCTTGCTTTTTATTTGTATTCTCTGTGCTTTTTTATGTAGTAAATGCTTAATAAATTCTTATTTATTCATTCACATGATTCCCAACTGTGGATAATAATAATAATAATAATTGACATTTATAAAATGTTTTAGGGTCTAAAAAAGTAATTTCTTGGAAGCAGGATACAGGTATACCTTGTTTTATTGCACTTCACTTTACCAAACTTTGCAGAGATTGCATCTTTTACAAATGTAAGGTTTGTGACAACTCTGTGTCAAGCACTTCTATCAGCATCATTTTTCTAACATTACTTACTTGCATTCTTTCTTACTTACATTCTCTATCTGGTTACATTTTGGTAATTCTCATAATATTTCAGTCTTTTTAATTATTATTATATCTGTTATGGTGATCTATGATCACTGATCTTTGATGTTACTATTATAATTGTTTTGGGGCCCCATGAACTGCGCCCATATAAGATGGCAAACTTAATCCATAAATGTTGTGTGTTCTGACGGCTCCACTGATGCACCATTCTCCTTGTCTTTTTCCCCTCTCCTTCGGCCTCCCTATTCTCAAAGATGCAACAGTATTGAAATTAGGCCAATTAATAAGCCTACAACGACCTCTAAGGGTTCAAGTGAAAGGAAGAGTTGATCAGTGTGGCCAATTGCACTGTTGTCTAATTTTAAGAAATTTCCACAGCTACCTAAAGCCTGAGCAACCACCACCCTGAACAGTCAGCAGCCATTAACACTGAGGCAAGACCCTCCATCAGCAAAAAGATTACAACCAGCTGAAGGCTCAGATGGTAGTTAGCATTTTTAGCAATGAATTATTATTTTTTACTAAAGCATGCCCATTTTTTGGACATAATTCTATTACACATTTAATAAACTATGGTATTGTGTAAATGCAATGTTCATATGCATTAGGAAACCAAAAAAATTATGTGATTCATTTTATCATGATATTCACTTTATTGCAGCGATCTAGAACCATATTGCTGAGGTATTCATCTCTGTTTTAGAGATGAGGAAAGTGATCCTCAGAGAGGTTAAGGGACTTGTTCCAATAAACTTCCAAGATGGAATATGAACCCAGATCTCATGACTTCAAGTTGGGCATTCTTACCATATATCATACTGAGCACAAGGTTGCCCTGCTATATATTCACTTCTCCTTCAGGGTAGAGACTATTTCATCTTTGTCTTTGTATCCTCAGCAATTCTCATAGTGGTAACGCATAATGGATGCTTAATAAATGCTTGTTGATTGATTCATTCATTAAGCAATTTTTTTTTGGTGACCCATAGTGGTCAATGTACGACCTATTACAAGATAGAGTACTGTGCTAGGAATGCCAGCCTATGACACCCTAGATTGTGAGTGTGAATGACATAGGCCAGGTGTGACTGATCAATGCAATCCATTTACTGATACCACGAGCAAGGTTTTTTATAGAGTAATGAAACAAAGAAGGTAATTATAGGTCACTCAGTTTTCTAATACTGCTTTGTTTAATTTCAAGATGCCAGATGGTAATGTCAAGTAGGCCTTGAAGATAATCATGGCCTTGATGATTTTCCAAGTCAATATGAATAGTATCTAAGAATGTATAAAAATCATGAAAGGCAGCTAACATCTTCTGGCCAGAATCCCAGAACAGGGCACAGCCCTGGATCTCAGGATATCAGACAGGCTCTGATTTATAGCTCCATCAATGGGAAAACCTGTACTAGCCCTACAGAATGGCAGCAACGCTGTGAAAACCTGGAGCTAACTATCAAGGACCAGCCTAATTCCTGGATCAGTTGTTTTGGCTCCCTTCAGGATGATAAAATAATGAATAAGATTCAATACTTGCTCTTAACAGCTTGGTCTAGTAGGTATGTGCACATAGAATTTTTAATAAAAATTAGAATCGAAAAATTCCATAAAAGATGTATAAACAAAATGCCAGGAGAGTTTAGAAAAATACTTTATATAAACATAGACATATATAGACATAGATATAGACATCAAGATTTGTGGAAGAGATGATATCTGACATGGGCCTAGTAGGATTTCCACAGGTAGAGGTAAGGATGCTTTTTTATTCCCATGTGGTTATGGGAATAACCCCAATCAGGGACTTGGGATGATTTTTGCATATTACGGTTTCTAAAGTTCATTTTTGGCTTAATAGTCAGTAGAAAGAGATCGACTGAGCTAGAAGATGTGCTGTACACTATTTCCATTCTCAAAGGAAGTGACCTAGTATTTCCAGTGGCCAGTGTTTCCAGACCCATACATGAGATATGTAAAGGCTGAAGTTTATCTGTGTGAGTCCTAGTTAGAGGCTTTGCTAGAACAGAATAACAACCTAAGGGGCCACTGAGATCCACAGAGAAGAGACAGACCAGAAAAATAAGCATCCCAGTAAAATGTCCTAGATTTGGGTGCTAGCAGTGAGTTCACTAAACCATCATTAGCACAAAATTATGGCATTTTAATGCTGAATAAAGTCAACTTAGTGACGAGAATTTTGTATTTTATGAATGGGCAGAGAGCAGCCTAAGAAATCCTTTGGTTTGCTTATTATTAATCTTTTAAATTTTATTTGTCATATTCTGATCCCAGAGAGTTGACATCCCCTACCTCTACCTGATGGCTCTCTATTGCCTCTAAAATAAAATATATGTAACGCTTCTCTCATACCTAAATGAGAGTATCAGAGATCTTGGAACTGGAAAGAATTTGTCCTTTTTTCTTGAAATATTTCCAGGTTTCACTGATCTTGAGGCTATTGAAATTTCAGTTTTATAATGGCAAGAGACAGGATCAAAAATTTGACCTTGATGATAGTGGAGAATAGTGAAGGCTAGGCTAAGAAAATGTCCCAGCTTAGGTTTTTGTGTTGAACATTCCCAGAGTAGGGTAAGCTGCAAATCATACACTCTATACTTGGGCAAGGAATAACTAATGGCCAAAGACCTTGCATTCAGAGGAGACAGTCAGACATTCATATCTATTAGTGAGACTTTTTTGGGATATTCCAGAAAAGAACAAAGCTCCATTCCTCCATAATACCCCTAGCCCAAACAAGTTGTGCAGGTTCCCTGAAAGACAATTCTGTGATGCTTTGTACACGTAGGGAGAGGTACCTCCAGAGTGGCTGAAAGATCTGTGAGCCTATGACTGAGTTGTTGTTGTTGTATGGTGTACAGAAAAGATAAAAATCTGGAAAGACCAAGAAAGGCCTACATTGAGAAACAAGAATGAAAGGCAAGGTGCAAATTTTGAATGACCAATGGGAGTCCTCAGATCCACAGACTTGTGCAAAAAGCTCTCCCCCTCCCCAACAAGTCCCCTTGATTTCCAGCACCTGCATTCCAAAAGCTCGCTCAGAATGGGCTTTTCCAGTGAGATTGTTCTTTCCTTGTTAAGAGCTGAGAGTTTATCTTGCTCCTGAGTTGGAACCCATTTACTCATGTTATTCTATCACCTATCTTAAATTGTAAAACTTTCACAATTTCTTTTATTTTTTGCTTTTATAAATATTTGCTTGCTACCAGTAGTTGTCTTTTGTGTAACAATTATTTGGAGGGAGATAACTAAGAGTTGAGAATAAGCCATTACCCTCCTTACTAAAATAATTTTATTCTGTAGCCAAAAATGGATTATCATACCCTAAAGATTGCAAATATCTGATATATGGTAAGTAAATATAATTTTATCTTAATACACCCTTGGTGATAGGAGAATAGACCTCTTCCCACTCCAATCAAAGATGAAAATTACAGTTTCCCTTTGAGACTTGGAGTGGAGCATTCCAGGTCCCAAATCTTATCTAGCTAAATAAATTCTTGAAATATGAGCTACCCAGGGTCCCTGTGGCCCTGATTAACATTACATATGGGGGATCATCTGGGTTAATTTTAGAAAGACCCCCCTAATCTTTTGGGGTTATATTTTGATCCACGAGGGAGAAATATATCTAGTCCCCTTCTGGTAACCTCTCTCTCTTAGGATAATTACATGTGGGGGCTTATTTGGGGAAAAGATTGGACTCTTTGCATTTGCAGGGACCTGTTGGAGAGATTTTTTTCCCCTCTGGCTTTGGTTTTTGGACTCCCTAGTTTTGTGATCCATTAGAGAAAAGTTGAAAAGATTTTTCTCTAGATTATAGTAAAATTTTTTGTTTCTTTTATAAGGTTTTTGAGATAACTTGCATAGTTGAATGTTAAAATGCTAGTTATGTGAATGAACCTTTTATAAGTACTGAGGCTAACATAAGAAATATGGATTTTTGCCCATAGAAATGATGGTGCCTATCTGATGTGTTCATGTTTTTCCTCTCTTTTTTAATAGACCTAGACTGCTTGTTTTACTGTTAAGATCCTTAGATGCTGTGGGTTCATAAGGACAGGTTTGTCTTCTGGGTTAGAAACCCCACCAAATCAACCTTATATACTCAATAACATTTGGGAGCCTTGAATTTGTTAGGATTTACCTGACCCTCTTTCCTTTAATATTAAATTTATCCTGCTTGTTCTATTGTTGAGTGAGTTTGGAATTACATTAATATGGTCTCTGCAGTGTCAGGAATTCATTTGGGAAGACTTTAGGTATCAGGTCAACAAAGGCACAGTCTGTAGCACAGGGACCCCTGGAGAAATTTTGATGTTCCCTGTACAGAAAGAATTTTTCCTTGAAACTCTATCTACATTCAGGACAGCCTAATGTACAGAGGAAATTATGGAAGTTTCACCTGGGATTATCTGGTTTTTCACCTGAGAGCCAGAGGCTGATTTCTAGTCTATCCCAGGTCCTAAATATCTTCAGAGAAACTTCTACATGTTCTAAGAAGCTGTGCAGAATTGTTGTTGAGTTGTTTCAGCCATGTCTGACTTTCCATGAGTCCCATCTGGGATTTCCTCAGCAAAGACACTGGAGTAGTTTTCCATTTCCTTCTCCAGCTCATTTGACTGATGAGGAACTGGGGAAAACAGAGTTAATTGACTTTCCCAGGGTCACTTAGCTAAGTGTCTGAGGCCAGATTTGAACTTAGATCCTCTTGCCTTCAGACCCAGCACCTTATCCTCTACTCCACCTTTAAGACAGACAACACTAGCACACAATACAGCTGCTAGCACAGGTTTGCTCTTGATCTGGTCAGAAAGGAAGATGGCTTCAGAGGAGTTAATAATCTTACTTTATTCTAGTCTAGTCTTCTCACAACAAGGTTGCTGATAATAGGAGCACTAACTCCTATAGCAGCATTCCCTAATCACCCTTCTCATAGGAGCTAGCAAGAAGGGGGTGGGGGGGAACTACCCCCTACATCTTGATGGGGTCAATCATAAATTGGTGAGGAAGGAGTCCTACCAAATTCTTTTTATGACACAAATATGGTATTGATACCTAAATCAGGAAGAGATAAAACAGAGAAAGAAAATTATAGATCAATTTCCCTCATGAATATAGATGCAAAAATTTTAAATAAATTATTAGCAAAAAGATTACAGGAACTTATCACAAAAATAATACACTATGATCAGGTAGGATTTATTCCAGGAATGCAAAAATGGTTTAATATTAGGAAAACCATCAGTATAATTGATCATATCAACAATAAAACTAGCAGAAACCACATGGTTATCTCAATAGATGCAGAAAAGGCTTTTGACAAAACACAACAACTATTCCTATTAGAAACACTAGGAAATATAGAAATAAATGGAGTCTTCATTAAAATAATAGGTAGCATCTATTTAAAGCCATAAGTAAGTATTATATGTAATGCACCTAAGCTAGAAACATTTCCAATAAGATCAGGGGTGAAACAAGGATGTCACCTTGTTTCTATTACCTTTCTTACTCAACTTGGTACTAGAAATGTTAGCAGTAGCAATTAGAGAAGAAAAATAAATCAAAGGAATCAAATTAGGCAAAGAAGAGACTAAGCTATCACTCTTTGCAGATGGCATGATGACATACTTGGAGAATCCTAGAGAATCAAGTAAAAAACTTCTGAAGACAATAAATAAATTTAGCAAAGTTGCAGGATATAAAATAAACCCACAGAAAAGGACCCATATGAACAAAAATATTGCAGCTCTCTTTGTGGTGGCAAAAAATTAGAAACTTAGGGGATGCCCATGAATTGGGGAATGGCTGAACAAGTTATGGTATATGAATGTAATGGAATACTATAGTGCTATAAGAAATAGGAAGGAGATGGACCATAATTACCTGGAGAGGCTTATACGAATTGATGGAAAGTGAGAAGAGCAGAACCAGGAAAAATTTGTACACAGTCACAGATATATCATATGTGTGACGACCAACCTTGATAAACTGGACTCTTCTCAGCAACGTACAGTTAAAAGACAACTCTACAAGTCTCAGAATGAATGGAAGAAGATATCTACACTCAGAGAAAGATCTAGAAAGACCAGAGTTTAAATGGAGACTGAAGAAACACATGCTATTGTTCTTTTCCGTGTTTGGTTTTGTTTCTTTTCTTTTCTCCATTATTCGCTCCATTGGTTACAACGCTTCTATACAACCAGACTATTGTACAATGTGACAGTGTTTGAAGATCCCATACATGATTGTACGCCACCATGGCGGGGGCTGGGATGGGGAGGAGAAAATCTGAAACTCAAGTGATTCTGTAACTGAATCTTGTAAACTAAAAGTCAATAAACAAGTCAATAAATTACAAAATAAAATAAAATAAAATAAACCCACACAAATCCTCAGCATTCCTATATATTTCCAACAAAGTCCAACAGGAAGAGATAGTAAGAGAAACCTCATTTAAAGTTACTGTAGACATAAAATATTTGGGAATCTACCTGCCAAAACAAACCCAATATCTTTATGAACACAACTACAAAACACTTTTCACACAAATAAAATTAGATCTAACTAATTGGAAAAACATCAATTGCTCGTGGCTGGGTTGAGCTAATATAATAAAAATGACAATTTTACCTAAATTAAATTACATATTTAGTGCCATACCAATCAATCTAC
>JAQQSW010001097.1:0-22427 GCA_028646575.1 Pseudocheirus occidentalis
CCACTGGAGGAACTGAGATCCCTCTTGCTCTTCACAGGCTGGTCCAACAGACTAATACAACTATTCTTGTTGACCAAAGGTGAATGGAGATGTGTTTATTTCTGTTCATCAACAAACATCTTATTAAAAGGAGCAACATGATATGGTAGATAGCGTGCTGGATCTGGAGTAAGGAAGATATGAAGTTCAAATATTTAGCAACTAGATTCTTAGGAGGAGGTATGTAAAATAAACCCCAGTATGTAGCAGTTGCCATTTCTAAGGCATAAATGCCCACACAAAATATGTGAAAATTTCCTCTGACTCCCCTTGTCAAATTCCACCTCTGCCACTTATTGTAATAGGCATTTAATAAATGTTTATTGATTAGTACTGACTGATTGATAACCAGGCAATGAGTTTAACATCTTGACGCCTCATTTTCCTCATTTGCAAAATGAATTGGTGGGACTGAATGGTTTCTAAGGTACTTTTCAGATCTAAATATATCATTTCTAAGTATCTACTCTGTGCTTGATACTTAGGGATAGAAGACAAAAATGAACCCACTCCTGACTTCAAGAAGCTTATATTCTATTGGGAGACATGTATAGAAATACATACAAAATAAATACAAGTTAATTGGGTGGGGTGGCTGGGGGGAAATGGAGCAGCAGGTAGGAAGATAGGGAATGGTTCATTTAAGAGGTAGTGTTCAAGCTCGGCCTTGAAGGAAAGTCAGGATTCTAAGCAGCAGACCAAACCATCTAGTACATCCTTTGGTCCTTCCACATAGGCACTTAATAAATCCATTCGAAACATGGTTGAATTGATTAAAGAACACATCTGCCCCACTACCATCTACCTGTTTTGTTAACACCTTGCACTGATTCCATACAATAGGGGATAGTCAAGCTTTCTCCACAATTGTACTCATCCTGATGCATAATCCAGGGGAATTTGGCATTTATCATTTAAACCACCTCTGCCAAAATTTTAACTACAAATTTGCAGAATCTGTTTCTTCAGTGTTGGATGGTTAGAGCTAATGAAAGAAATATACCATTACATCTTCCCACAGTAGTTGATTTCTGGCAAGATTCCTCCTTATTTTACAGGTTTAAAAATCCCTTAGCCACCCGTGTCCAGTTTGAATGTCTACAACACTATCAGAGACTCGGCAGCTTTTTTGTACCTCTGACCTCAAAAGACCATTGTGTTCCTTCAGAGCCATTCTATTAAAACCTTCCAGTCTGCTTTCCTTTCTGCTCACTGGACCCTAGGTGTAGACACATATATGCTATTTTAGAAAGCTGCAAATTTGAAACTGAGAGCTGCAATCTTCTGAGTGCTATACTACTAGCCTATCGTTGGGAAAAGATCTACACTACCCTATCACTTGGCAGAGGGAGAGGAAAGAAGGTCAAGGCCAGGTCCAAATTCCCTCAGGAATTTTGAGCCTCTTCCACAGTGAATGTTGTGTGAACTGGGGCCTTCACCAAACCTAAGCTTCTAAGAATTACTGGACTAGCTATCACAAAATGCTGAGTAAATAAGAAAAGGGATCTTGTTGAGAACTGGCAGTTACTGGACCGTCCAGGATAAGTCAACACTCTAGAGAGGCAAGACTGCACAATGTGGACGGAAAGTGGGTTATAAATTTCTGGATCATCAGGAAGACACCAATATTCTGAACAGCCTTCATTTGTTTGTAAATCCTGGAAACTCTAAAAAATTTAAGAAAAATGGACCTCCCTCCTTTCACAGCAGAAGTAAGGGTTTGGAGTGGCATCTGTGGATGCTAAATATTGTCTATAAAGTCAACCATGGTCAATATGTTGGTTGACTTTATAATCTGCTTCTTTTTAAGTGAGGAAGAAGAGGAGAAAGGGATATATTTGGAAGAGATTTCTATATAGAAATAAAAAACTTCAATAAAAAATTTTCAAAAGAAATACTGAGAGCTTATTGAAGCAAGTGGTGCTTTAACCTCTTCTAGTAAGCCAATTGATTGGGGTGAAGGGGACGAAGGAAGCCTGGGGGTAGGAAGACAAGGGAGCAACCACAGACTAGAGAATACAATTTTGGAATATCTGTAAGATCAGAGCCTTTTGAGGTCATGCTGTAATCAAAAATCCACAAGGCAGTGTGAAGCTACAGCAGCTTAAGAAAACCAAGAAAAAATGAGCCAAGAAACTGAATCATAAATGCAGCAGCCAGAAAGGACCCTCCAGGTTCATTGAGTCATGTCTCCTGATTCTACACAGGAGCGATTGTAACTAATAATCACTTGAGCTGATTGTCTGACTTAGTCTTTAAACTGTCAGGCGAATGAAACTCTAATCTGCCTAAGCAAACTCGGCTGGAATTTCACAAGTTACCTGGTGGTGACTAGTCTTAAGCTCCCACTGCTGTTATTACAGGTCATAACTTTTAACCTTTTCTAGAAAATTCTTTACCATCTCAACATAATTTTTCTGTACTTGTGGACTGTTATAATTGTATCTCCCAAGAGATCCTCCACTCTTGATTTCTTTCATTTTGAGGAAGCCGCACTCTCCATTTTTCCTCATTCTTTCTGAACTGATATTCATTCCTATGGCTCCTTTCACTAGGCAAAGTATTTACTTTCACCCTATCAAATAAAAATACTTTGTTTTCACTTTTCCTAAATATTTTAAATGGTTAAGGGAAAAGACAACTTTAAAAGTGCACTTTGTACACCTTAAAGTTTAAGTTACTGTTTAAAATTACTACGTGTTGATACACTGGGCAACTAGGTGGAATGGTAGATAGAGTACTGGTCTTGGAGTCAAGTTCAACTCTGACCTTAGACACTTACCAGTTGTATGACTTTGGACAAGTCTCTTAACCCAGTTTGCCTCAGTTCCCTCATCTATAAAGTGAACTGGAGAAGGAAATAGCAAATCATTACAGTGTCCCTGCCAAGAAAACACCAAACGAGGTCCTGGAGAGTCAGACATGACTCAAAAATGACTGAACAACCACCCACTGATAATCCTTTATTTAAAAATGTGGGGGTGGCTAGGTGGCACAGTGACTAGAGCACCGGCCCTGGAGTCAAGAGGACCTGAGTTCAAATCCAGCCTCAGACGCTTGACACACTTACTAGCCGTGTGACTTTGGGCAAGTCACTTAACTCCAATTGCCCTCCAAAATAGCAAAAAAATAAAAAATAAATAAAATAAAAATGTGTCCCTAACTCCTCAATTACTACAGTCAACTCACTGCATGGTCTGTGCTTTACCACATACCCTGGTAATGCACACAAAGGATGCTGTCTGTCCCAGCTGCACTCTCAGAATTATGGCCTTTTCCACCTACCCTCCGGCTGCATACTCTGTGTGTTGTCTCCACTGATTAGAGCAAGAGTTCCTTGAGATTAGGGACTATTTTACTCTTTCTATTTGGTAGATAGAAAGTGTTTAATGAATACTTCATTCATCCACACTGCATAAACCTCGGAGCATCTAGGATAGTATTAGGAATTCTGTGAATGTCTAACGAGTTTTTCAAGATTGCAAAGATGCTTAATCATACTTATGAGGACGTAGAAGAAGGATCAGCAAGGCAGCTTAGGTGCTCAGTGGTTAGAGCACTGGACTGACAGTCATGAAGACATGGGTTCAAAGCCGTCCTCAGACTCTGACTTGCTGTAAGACCCTGGGAAAGTCATTTAACCTCTACCTCCCTCAACTTCCTCATCCATAAAATGGGACTAATAACAGCATCCACTCTGCATGTTGTTGTAAGGATCAAATGAGTAAAGCACAAAATCAATTTGAGTTATTCTTAATATTACTGGAGAAGTAATGTTACTTCTGGATTTGCTTTGTGACGATGACAGCACTCTTTTCTTCATTTCCTACCCCTGAAAAAAGTAGGCACTAATCAGTGCCCTCATCCAGTGTGTGCACTAGTCCATAATAAGAGCTTTTCCTAATCAAACCTTTCTCCATAAATTTCTCCCCTCTCTTACCCTAGCAAGGAGGCAATCATTTTTAAAATTTCCCCACTACTACCCTTTATTTTAGGACAAATAAGTGACATATAGCTATGGAACTTTGAAGTTTTTAAAATGGTTTTGAACCTCAGAATAACTCTATACAGTATTTACATGGCATGGTAGATAGAATGCTGGGCTTTGAGCCAGGAAGACCTGAGTTCAAATCCTGCCTCAAACATGTACTAACCGTGACCCTGGCAACTTGTTTGATCTCAGTCAGCCTCAGATGCTTCATCAACAAAATGGGAATAAGAGATAATATATGTGTGTGTGTATATGTGTATGTATATATATATATATATATATATAAAGAGATAATATATGTATAGTGCTCTGCAAACCCTAAGGTTCTGGGTACATACTAGTTTTTATTTTTCGAGTATGTTTCTTATTTGCATATTGTGTTTATTTTTTATTTTGTGTTTATGTGTATTGCTTATTATTTGTGTATAATCTGTATATTACACAGATGAGGAAATTTAGGCTCAGAGAAATTAAGTTATTTGCACATAGTCAGATAGCTAGTAAGTATCAGACTCAGCATTTAAACTCAAGTCTTCCTTACTCTGAGTCTAATATGAAATGAAAGTCAGGTAGCACAGCTGGCAGAGCCAAGGACTTGGTCAGGAAGACCTGAGTTCAAATCCAGTCCCAGATGCTTCCTTGCTGTATGATTTCAGGCAAGTCACTTAATCTTTGCCTGCCTCAGTAGGCTCACCAGTAAAATGGAAATAATAATATGATTGATAATAATATAATTAATAATTATAATCATTAATAATATTATAATAACATTATTATATTATTATAATATAGAACCTCCATTCTAGGCTTGTTTTGAGGATCAAATGATATAATGTGATATGTGTAAAGTGCTTAGCATAATGCCAGGCACGTAGTAGATGCTTAATAAATGATTGTTAAAATTTTTAAAAAGAGAGATCAATGTTCAATACGCTATCATGCGGCTCACCCAAAGCTAAGCTGATCTTATCTACAATATCTCCATCCAACTTCCCATGTTCACCTATACTCCTGAGTCTATAACACCAGAATAAGTGTGAATCCTGCTATTTCAATACTTATCGTTATTATCATTATTAATAGCTAACATTTATATAACACCTACTATGTGCCAGAAGCTGTGCTAAATGCTTTGGCAATTATGATGTCATTTGGTCCTTTAAAAACCCCTGGGAGGTAGATGCTATTATTATCCCCATTTTACAGCTTAGAAAACTGAGGCAAACAGAGGTCAGTTGCTCAGTGTCTGATGCTAGATTTGCATTCCAGTCTTCTCGATTCTATCCGCTGTGCTATCTCTCCACTGCCTATTTAAACATCTTATTTATACACATCTGGATTCCTCTTAGGCTTACATCTCATTCAGTTTTTTTTTCACCCTCTCAGGTCATAAACATATGCATATCTGAAATAATAGATGCATTTTATAATACATTAAAAAAAACTTGAGATGCAGAAAATTATAAGGGTTAAAAAAATAGATTATGTTCTCCATTCTTGATTTTTAAAAAGACATTAAATTAACCCACAGGTTATTAGGCCAGATGTTTGTTTGGTTTTACTTCCTCTGAAACAAACCCGTTAGTTGTTTGTACTTTTAAGCGACAGGCATGAATCACAATGGTGCGTGTAAAATTTTATATACAGTACTCCGCGTATGATCATCCATCTGAAAATGACTTCTTCCAAAAAAAATGCTTCTAAATAGAGGCTCTGGGACTGCCTCTCACAAGCTCTTTATTGATGTATTTACATCATGAGCTCTTTCAAGCGGAGCCATAGCTTGACATGCTGAGATTAGAGACAAGCTTGCAATTACTCACAGTCCGATCCATAAAGTCGTCAAGCTATTCTCGAATCTCCAAACCAAGCTGGAGGAAAAAGTTTGATGAATGGGCCTGGGTATGGGCGTGTACCGCAGTCTTCCAGCGCTCCCAGCCTGCTGGGTAGTCTCTGCAGTCCCCCATGCTGCCGACACTCGGCAGCTGTACTTTAGGGGAGCCCAGCCAAAGGATTCCATTATCCAAGTCGCACGTACACAGTGAGAAGACGTGGACTATGAGGCTGCAGAGTTTAGGAAGGTCTCATCTTCGTCGGGGTGTTGGGGATTAGTATTTATTCTGCTACAGCTGGGGAATATTCTGCCGGCTTTGAGGCTGCTCAGTTCATTTCGTATACTTGTCTATCTGTCGCAGAACAAATTGTAGGGCTTAGTGGACACAGTGCTGGCGCTGAAGTCAGGAAGATGTGCTTCTGACATATGTGGAGCCTACCCTACGCAACCCTGGACAGTGAGCTAGGAAATATGTTGAAAACCTACACTGGTTTGGAAAGGGAATATTCTCACTCGATAGTTTCCTATACCAATGAAATTAGAATTCTGGGTCTCTATCCCTATTTGTCTCACAATAAGCCTATTTCAGAAATGTTCTGAATCATTCTGTTTTTAATAGATACCTATTTAAAAGATTGTTGTTCTTCTTGGGTGGTTTCCAACTCTTCTTGACACCATTTGGGGTTTTCTCGGCAAAGATACTAGAGTGATTTGCCATTTCCTTCTCCAGCTCATTTTGCAGATGAAGAAACTGAGGCAAACAAGGTTAAATGACTTACCCAGAGTCACACAGCTAGTGAGTGTCTGAGGGAGATGAACTTAGGTCTTCCTGACTCTTTGCTTGGCATAGCTATTCACTGCTCTACCTAGCTGCCCATCCACTTAAGGATCCTATAGCTTTAAGAACTCATGGGGGAGGAGGGAGGGTCTTGGCACTGATGATTTGGATTGGCCTCTTTTTAAGGTACAAGATAAGATGAAATCAAGGAATATAGGTAGTAAAAGGAAGAAATATGAGGATGGGGCCAAAAATTTAAGCAGCATTTTGGGGAAAAGACCAGGTCCAGAATACCTCAAGTTCTAGGAAATGTTTAAATTGGATTGAGACTTTGTGTCCCACTATCAGATAACCCCAGAAAAAAATCATAATAAAAGAGGAAAGATGTCCACCTAGCCACCAATTCAGCAAACATCTCAGGCATTTTTTTTCCTACTCTTGGATCCTCTGACCTCTCTTCTAGTTTGTCTCCAGTTGCAAGGTAGTCTCTCTGCTCTCAGTATTACTTCAAGAGCTCCTGACCGATGGAGAGAAAGGAGACATTCAGAATAAAAAGTTGCATGATTTCCAGGGCAGACTTTTGCTTTGATCTTATCTTGAGAAAAGTGGATATGAATGTTTCCTTGAAATTACAAGCTATAATATTCCATAGTAGCACTTCACAAAGTTGGTTTTCCTTTTTTTACAAAATCCTAATATAAGACTCTCGGAATAAATCTTCACGTTTTAATGGTGCCAAAATGTCAGGGCCTGTTGAAGGGGTTTTTTTTTCTTTTAAAGAAAACCAAAGTAATCTCAGAAAATGTTCTTTCCAAGGCCATGACAAAGCCAAGGCTGACTCTGAAAGCTCAATTCAGTAACAAACAACCCCTAGCCACTGGGTCAGCTAGAAAGGAGTCTCCAAAGGGCCAAAGACCCAAAACCAGATTTGCCAGCCCCAAAAGGGAACCACGTTGTTATATTATTACATGTCACACTCCCATCTCACTATGAACCCATTAGAAGGGGAGCTGAGGAAAAGAGGAGGCGGAAATTAATTTGCCATTTTTTCCCTCCCAAGATGGCCTCACAAAACCTGTTCCTCAGCATCTGTGGTCACTCGAGGGAATTTACAATAGTCTAGCCCTAGACTGGAGTGAATTGCCTTTTGTATCAAACTTTTCCATCGCACAGCTGAGTGTGAATGGCTTGTTAAGACTTGAGACACCTGCATAATTTGGAAGGCTTTAAGGGAACAGACGTGAATCATGTCAACAGAAGTGCAGTTTCCCTGGCACACTGAAGAAGGGCAACTGGCTTTACCAATTAACAACATTCCCACTAGATTGAAGCTATCAACTCTTCCTGGCTATTACTGATGATTATAGAGTTGGGTCTCATTTAGTACAAATAACAAACCTCTTGAAGTGGTCACATGTATTCAGATTTGCACTTTTCAAAGTTGCAATTATGTGTAATATGGTAAGCAGTTCTAGCCCTATTGAAATATGCTGTGTAGGGGCAGCTAGGTGACACAGTGAATAGAGCACTCAGGAGGACATGAGTTCAGATCCGGCCTCAGACACTTAACACTTACTAGCTATGTGACCTTTGGCAAGTCACTTAACCCCAATTGCCCTGCCTTCCCCCCTCCAAAAAGAAAAAAAAGTGGGGGGGGGGGGAATATGCCGTCTGAATTCAAAAAAGCAACCACCTAAGGGGATTCACTATTCACACAAAACAGGACCTGCATTTAATTAAGAAATTTTGTTTATGATGAGAGCATGGTCTTGGGAGTCTCTTGGTCCAAGAAACATTCAAGGACTTAATTCAGGTGCAGCTGGGTCAATAGAAGGTAGAGCTTAGACACCACTTGCTGTCAGGAAGTTTGAATCTTGACTCTGACACAAATTTTTTAACCTCTTAGTCTCAGGAAATAGAGAAGATTAACTTAAATTATGCCTTATTAAGTGTTTTGATCACCTTATACACTGGTAAAAAGTCATACTCAGAGCCATCTGGAAGTAGCTTAGTTAGTGTATATATATTCAGATCAGAAAAAATGGGATTTCCAATATTAAGCTTTTCATGACCTTCTAAGATCCAACCCAATGGTTCCTATACTATTGGTTAAGCATTCTTTTGTTGAATGGAATCCATAAATTCATAAGTGAATCCACGAATAAACTAACATACCTTCTGTACCCCTAAATAAATATCTCATAAATATATATTACTATGTAATATATTTTATATTGCTATTTAAAATATATAAAATACATGTATTTAATATATCACTATTTTATATATTACTATATATTTAAATATGTTACTATTTTTAAATGTATGTTAATTTTACTGTAATCAATAAAGCATAAAAATATTGCATTACTAAATTCATAGTGGCTTTCAGTCACGCATTTTCTCAAATCAACAATAGATCATCATAGAACTACCACTATAATGTTTGTGGAGGGGAAGATGAAATTTCTGGTTCTCACACTTTTACACTGGTTCTCAAAGAAATTGGGAATCTCTATGCCAGGGGTGCGGGTTCCCCACCCCTACCCTACACTGAACTATGTAGACAATCCCATGCTCTATTGAAGGAACAGATAAATTAAGTGTCACCCAACTCAGGCAAAGGGATGTTGATAAATAATACCTGAAGGATGTACTCATCCCTCCATTTCCTGTGTCTATTAAAACAGGAACTGCTCAGTTACAAAGTTTCATTACCCTCTGGTTGAATTCAAATTGGGAAGAGTTTAATTTGTCAGCCTTTATTTTAATAACTTTCAAGAACTCTTTAATAACCATCACATCTTATCCTGTTCCTTTGGTGGCTGTTGGGTACTGGCTTTTTCTACCATAACAGAAAGTGCTCTGTCTGTGCGTCAGGGCCTGGGTTCTATTCCAAGCTCAGTCAGGTATTCGCCAAGTGAAAATGAGCCTTCCTTTGATTTCCTTAAGCATTGATTGATTCCTAATTTCTACAATTGGGACAGTGAAACTTTCCCTGCTTGCCCCATTGAATTGTCATAAACATCAGATAAAGAAAGCCTCTGAAAGAAAGTGGTTTGAAAATTGTAATATGAAACAGTAAGTTATGATAAAAATAGGAACTATATTTGTTGTTTCATTGGTATAGAAAATGTTAAGCTATACCTATGCAAGTCAGCACATTTTCTGCAACTCATTGTCTTCCATAGGGTTGTCTAGGGCACTAAGAAGTTAAGGGACTTTACCAGGAGTCAGTTGGCCAATTCACATCAGATACAAGACTTGAACCCATATCTTCTATCCAATACACTGTGTGTTGTTATTAATCCTTTGTTCCAATATTAAGCTGTGGTGAGTGTATAAGAAATTATCTCTGCACACTGGATTTCCAGATAGACAGTTAAGATGGACACAAGCAAATAAAGTAGGAAGAAGTGGGTTAAGAAGACTCAGGCACCCTGATGTTGAGGAGGAGGAAAGAGAGGAACAAGCATTTATTAAGTACCTACTGGATGCCAGGCATTGTACTAAACATTCTACAAATACTGTCTCAGCTGATCTTCTAATCAAGTCGATGGCATTTGTTACCTATAGTAATAGAAGACAAAGTGAGCAATAACACATGAAATATGTCTCTCATTCCCTTCTTTTCAGCATGCATTTTAACCTCCTCTCCCTATACATCTGGAGGATACTGGAGAAACTGAAAGTGTCCCTTTTCTTTTTCTTTCTCTTTCTCCAGCAAAAGTGCTACCAATGGGAAAAAGAAATAGCTAAGGGAGAGAAAAGAAGAAGACAGAAAAGGAGCTTGGATGGTCTAGGAACTGACTCATCAGCCCTGAAAAATTCAGAGTTGACTCTTATTAGTTCATTTTCACCACGGATCATTAATCAAACATTTTTTTCTGTAACTTTTGCTTTCTCACCCAAGTTTACTTAATGAAGAATGTAAGCTCTATGACAAGAACACCACTGTTAAAGGAGTAATGTACCTTAATGTGTTAGTAAAATTAGGGTGTTTTGAGTGTCCCCATTCCCAAGATCCCTCACCCAACCTACAAATTGGCTCAGTGACCATCCTTTAGGGGGCTGGCAGGTGGGTAACTCCTTTCTTCTCTGTTAAGACGTAAGCTGGCTGAAAAGTGAAACCCTGGGAAGGAGCTCCCATCCACAGCCAGACAGCTCACTTGCGGCTAACACCCAACCAAACACGAAGGGAAGAATCTAACATGTTATTTTTAAATGGCCTAGGGTCACTGTTAGAGCAGTTGGAAGCTGCAACAAAGTCATTCCTGACTTTCAGAAAAAGTGAGTGAATGACAATAGGCCTGCTTGAAGACACTGCTGACTGACTCTGTTTCTTATTTAAGAATGTAATTTAATTTTTCTTTTTGAAAGCATCTGAATACACTGTCATTTCAGGGCCAAAAAGTAAAAGATGTGTAACTTGACAAAGAAAGAGTATCCTCATGTGTCCCTGAGGTGATAATTTGTTAGGGCTAAACTCTCCCCTATAAAATCTTACCTGGGTAACTCAAGTTGGCTCCATTCAGATGGAGAGGGCAGCAGACTTACAGGCCAATCTTCAGGCAAATCTGAGAAAGGTCAAATTAGAATGAATATATTGAGAACAAGTCGTATTGAACAAACTTGAATTTGGCTGCCCTCGATCATGACATTCAGTCCGTTGAATATCCCGTCCCAGTCCAAATCCAATACTCTTTCCAATAAGCCACATTGCTGCAGGACCTAAAAAGAGGGCAATTATAACCAAGCATGGCTGGATTTTCCTGTGAGCTACAGACAAAACCAGTAGCTGAGTGACTAAGTGGATAGAGTGCCAGGTGATTCGGGAAGTCTCATCTTTGTGAGTTCAAATCCCAGCCTCAGACACTTATTAACTGTGTGACCCTGGGCAAGTCACTTAACTCTGTTTGCCTCAGTTTCTTCATCTGTGAAATGAATTGAAGAAGGACATGGTAAACCACTCCAAGTATCTTTGCCAAGAAAACCCCAAATGAGGTCACAAAGAGCTGAACATAACTGAAAAACTACCAAGCAACACAGATGAAACCAGTGGGTGAAAAATATCTCAGGGTAATGACACATAGGAAAACTATGTCCTTTAAACTTCCTTTCCCATCTCCCCACCCCAAGATAAACCCATTTGGCTCAGTTTGACCCCAGTCCATTTTTAGTCTCCAGGAACCTGAAATAATTGGAACCCTTTTGTTCACTGAAATTCATTGAAATTCAATTCTATCCACTGGCAAATTTTTTAATCCAACTACTCCCATAGACCTGTTTAGTATCAGAGTCCCTGGAACTATCTTAGCTGTAGAACAACCATTGGGATTTCCCAGAGCTTTCCAAGATGATCCATGGCTGAGCCCTTCTGGACCCCCTGTATTCCCACAAAATGGCTTTAGTATCTGTAGTTAAGGGATTAAACTTCCAGTGTTCACTGAAAAGACTCCCGGATAAGAATGGTTTGGAGTCTGAGTGCCTACCTTTAAGACAGAGGTAAACTGTGTAACAGCACTGGGTGTGGATCTATCGTAGGAACGTTGCTGTGACCTTAGAGAGCCAGCCAGCATCAACCAACAGTGAGTACCATTTTATTGTGTTAGCTTCCTGTGCAACTTCCTGAGCCTCAATTCCTTCATCTTTAAAATGGGAATATTAATAATATGTGCTCCCTGGGGTCGTAAGGCTCAAGTGAGATAATACTTGTATAAGACTCTGCAGACTTAAAGCATTACATAAATAGTACTATTGCCATCACCATCATCTTCATCTTCATCATTGTGATTGGATTCATTCTTTATTTTCCTTGAACTCATTTCTGAAGTTGGGTAGCCAATTTACCACAAGTGAACCTTCAGTGTTTGGTTCCACCCATATGAACTGGGCTTTTGGATTCAGGCACCTTTGAGAGAGACTATAATCCTCGGCATGTGGGTCAACACAAGTGCCAAGTCTTGGTATTTGATGGTGATAGCCCTCTTGCCCTTCCTGCCTTCTTGAGGTCTTTTTAAGAATCATTGTCCCAACCACCAAACAGTGGGACCAGATCCTGAGCCAGGAAGCCCCTCTTATCAACAATGTAGGCCAGCCCTAATGATCAAATGTCATCTGGCAGCAGATTAGATCTAGGCTTGTTAATAAGCCCTTTTAAAACAAACCAGGGAGAGAGTCTAACAGCAACAATTTACAGGAGATGTTTAACAATTTCAGAGGACAGACACACCAAATGCCTTCCCTCTGACTCAGCTAAGAGCCACGGATGGGAGCAAGAGATGCTGTCTCAGAAGCCAGGACAATCAGCTGTGTCTTTTCCATTCACAGCTAAGGACAGCTCAGTTTATTTGGAGGCCCTGGAAAAACTTTCAATGAAAACTTAAAAAAAAATTATCCTGCAATCACAAGCCAGACAGCATTGAGAAAATAATTATGGGTGTGTATTTTTCCCCTGCCTTGTAAAATATTTACAAATCATAGCATAAGCAAATTCTCAAGTCAACGGTAAAGACAGCAATAACATCGAACTTGTAAATTTTTTATTTTTATCCATAAAAGAATCACCATGTGTTTAAATCACACTTAGAGGCATGCAAATAAAACTCTCATTAGTAGGCTGACAGCTTTGTGGGTAAAGAGAAAAACTAGGATTTCCTCCTAAAAGAACATATTCAGAAGGCTGGTATGTCTTATACATTTGAAGGCCACAGAGAAAGAAGGGTAGAAAGAGGCTTTGGATCTTGATTTCGGAACTTTTCATTATAAAAATATTTTGTGGATCATCTCCCACAAGTTTAAAAGTTAGAGGAGGTTCAGGATGCTGATTCCACAAAGTAGTAAATTGAGGAAGATGAAAATAAAGTGACTTGCCAAGAACCACTTAGGAAGTTATGCTTATAGGGCCCTACAGGACAACATCTCTTAAAAAAAGATTCAGAAATCTTAGTATCTTTAGGCAGCTAATGATTTTCATACTCTCTGATGCTCTCAAAGAATAGCTCCCCATTCTCTCTTCTTAATTAATGACAAACAGGTTCAAAGCAGTACTCAATGAAGATTGGCACCATAAGAAATTCCATATCAGGAGAGAAAAACAGTCCTGTAAGTCGTCCTGTATATATCTGAAATTTAAGATCATGTCCTGGCTACTTTGGGGGCACTCAGGTGGCACCGTGGATAGAGTACTGAGTCTGAAGTCAGGAAAACTCATCTTCCTGAGTTCAAATCTGACTTCAGACCCTTACTGGCTGTGTGACCCTGGGCAAGTCACTGAACTGGCCTTTGCCTCAGTTTCCTCACCTGTAAAATGAGTTGGAGAAGAAAATTGCAAACCACACCATTATTTCTGCCAAGAGAACCCCAAAGGAGTCACAAAGAGTCAAATACAACTGAACAACAACAGCTTCTCTACTTCTGCTCTGCCATTTTATCTGTTCATTCAGATGTGTTCATGTTTTTGTTTTTGAGTAGTACAATGGCTGGGACTGAATTCAGATCTGACATTTGACCCATTTTAGCTGTGTGACCTTGGGCAAGTCACTTGGCTTCTCAGTAACTCCCAAACAATTCTATAAAATTAAGTTACAGATCAGGTGTTTATTATTATTTATTATTGCTAGTTTATTTTTTTATTTTATTTTTAATTTATGGAATAAAGTAAACATTTCCATAATATAATACAATAAAAAGATAAGTGCACATGAAACTGCAAATCTACTATGAACAACTTGCGATTCCTTTTAAATATGTGACAAAATTATAATGTAAATTTATTTTTTTTGTTCCCTGACCTCCCCACCAACCTAAAGATGGCTACCATTTGACATCAATAGGTGTGCATGTGTACACACATATGTATATATGTACACATATATATACACAATATACATGCATACACATATGTGTAAAATTATCTTATACATACTTCTATCTATCAGTTCTTTCTCTGGGTGCAGATAGTATCTTCATATGTTCTTTATAGTTAATTTGGGTATTTAAAACAGTCAAAATGACTTCTTCACTCAAAATTGCTCTTAAAACAATATTGCTGTTACTTTATACAATGTTCTCTTGGTTCTGCTCTTCATTATTTTGTGCAAGTCTTTCTCCTGCTTTTCTAAGATCATTGAGCTTATCCTTTCTTATAGCACCGTGGTATTGCATAAGATCACATGCCACAACTTGTTCAGCCATTCTCCAATTGATAGGCAGCTCTACAATTTCCAGTTCATTGCCACCGAGAAGAGAGTTGCTGTAAATATTTTAGAACATACAAGTTCTTTTCCTTTTTTCTTAATTATCTTTAGAAATATACCTAGTAGTGGTATTACTAGGTCAAAGAGTAGTTTAATAACTCTTTGGGCATAATACCAGGTTGTTCTCCAGAATCATTGGATCGGTTCACAATTCCACCAAAAATGAATTAGTTTCCCAATTTTTTCACATCCCTTCCAACATCTTTTGCTTTCCCTTTCAATCATTTTAGCCAATCGTGAAGGTGTAAAATGATATCTCAAGGTTGGTTTAATTTGCATTTCTGTAATCAATTATTTAGAGCTTTGTTTGTATGACTATAAATTTTTATTTCTTCATTGAAAAACTGCCTATATATATCCTCTGACCATTTATCAATTGGGAAATGACTTATATTCTTGTAGATTTGACAAAGTTCTTTATATATTTTAAATATGAGACCTATATCTGAAAAACTATCTATGAAAATTAGTATTTATTATTATTAGTAGGTGGGAAAAGGGTATTTTTAAAGGATCAAGAAGAAATATGGCTTAAAGTATATAAAGAGCAGCCAGCCTCCAAGCCAAGAATACTTGTGTTCAAGTCTTGTATCTGACATAGACTGACTATGTGTCCCGAGGCAAGTCACTTAACCACATATTGCTTTAAGGCAATATGTATTGAAAAGAAGGTGCCAGACTCCATTGGTAGAAGGTGTTTCCTTACTTGGGAGTTCCCTTGACCAATACTATTAACCTTGATTCTCTCCTACCATTATTGAGGGTTCTGACAGTCATCCATTGTGTTAGCCATCCCTCTTAGCTTCATGTCATGTACAAATTTGATCATGTCATCCATCTATGCCTTTATTCAAGTCATTGATTAAAAAGCGCCAAGTACAGAGCCCTAGGGCACTCCACTAGAGACTTCCTCCTTGATAATGAGTCATTAATCATTGAACTTTTCTAATCTAACCATAAATAAATTTTATATGCCTCTAATTATCCTATGATTTTGCCCAGTCTCTCTGTCTTTCAGAAAAGAGTAGCATTACTTTGTCATGTGCTTATCTAAACTCTAGAAAATTATACAGCATTCTATATCTACAAAATTATCATTGCATTTTCCTAATCTACCAGTTATATAAAATTAGCCTGGCATTAGTTCTTGCTGAAACCATACTCAAATTTTGTAATAACTTCTTCCTATTTTAATTCATAACTATTTATTAAGGGGCAGTTAGGTGGTTGTAGGGGATAGAATACTGGTTCTAAAGTCAGGAAAACATCTTCCTGAGCAAATCTGGCCTCAGACACTTTTACTAGCTGTGTGACCCTGGCCAAGTCACTTAACCCTCTTTATCTCAGTTTCCTCATCTGTAAAATGAGCTGGAGAAGAAAATGGCAAACCACTTCAGTGTCTTGCCAAGAAAACCCCAAATGGGGTTGCAAAAAGTTGAACACTACTGAACGACAGCGTGCATCCTGACCGCAGGCCCAGGACTCTGTCCAGACACCTTGTATCCCTCCCACTTAATATCAAAGGAAAGACCTTACAACCTTTTTGAAGTGCAGTCTCTTGCAGGAAATGTCTGATCGCAGAATGCCCAAGATGAAACAGTCCGGCCTATTCTTCTGAACAAGAATCCCACTATCACTGATGAACAGTCATGTAACCTGCAGGTGATATTCCCAGTGGTGGAGAACCTGCCAACTCCTGAGCCTGCCCCTTCTATTTGGGGCTCTCAGTTTCTCCCTCGGTAAAATGAGGTGGTTGAATTAAATGACACTGAAGGCCTAAAGTCTAACTCTCCATCTGCGATCTATATTAATATTAGATCTTTCACTTAGTACCCGAGTGACCTTGGGTGAGTCACCTAACCTGTCAGCCTCTATTTCTTCATCAGTAAATAAATTAGCCCATAGCCTCTAGAGTCCCTTCAAGCCTTCACATGTTCATATGGCAATATTATAACTGAATTGCCAGTTTTCAAAACAATCAGAATACAAGATAGCATACTCATTCTGAATCCTCAGGGAAAAAATGTTATGTGCTTGCAATTTCTGGAGAGCAAAATGTTTACTTGCTATATTAAAACATCGCTAGATTATACAACTATATCTATCAATAGCTATATGAGATATACAATGCTATATTAGAATATTTTAATTTAGATCAAGCCAAATCCTGCCCTTTTCACCCACTGCTCCCTCTGAAGCCAAAAAGAGCAAGCTCAATTCTTTCATTATTCAATATTCGTCCCTTAAAATTTTCTATAGCATTTCCTTTTTTTCTTTTTAAAAATGCCGTTAAATTTAAATGCCATTAAATTAAATGCCAAATTAAATTAAAAATTAAATGCCATTAAAAATGTCAATGCAGTTAAAATTGATACTGTGATGGGAAGACTGAGGTACATGGCCAGATGTGATTTCTGAATCTTGTAGAAAGTTTAAATTGAGTTCACTCAAGGTTTAGGGTTAAGCATATTTTAGAGTAACACCTTATTTTCTGGAACTAGGCTACATGTAACTGTAAGTATCTAGAACGTGACTGAGAATTGGAAATAAGTGGAAAAAAAATTCTAAACAATGAAGAGCAAGGTCACAAAGTCCATTGATTTAAACTTAGGCAGTCTAGTCAAAGGACCTTCACTTTAGGTCTGTTTACTCTTATTTTACATAGAGTCATAGCCACTTTTTTTAATTGTTTCAAAACCTGCAACAGATGAAAAATAGACAAGAAAAGATCCAAAGATTCTGTTAGAAGTGGGTAGATAGATGGTCACAAAAAAAGTTATAGCTGACAACCTGACATCAAGGGGAAAGCTAGAAAATCTATTTGAAAAGGAGACACAAAAACTAAAAAAGCATTTAGGGTGGGTACAAACAGTCCTACATGCCTCGATAGGCCTTGAATTCATCATTTGATCATAATCTACTACAGTTATTAATTGGGGCAGCTCAGTAGCACGGTGTACGGAGCCCTGGACTTAGAATCAGAGAGACTATCTGCATGAGCTGACATCTGCCCTCAGACACTAGCTGTGTGACCCCGGGCAAGTCACTTAACCCTTTGCCTCCGTTTCATCATCTGTTAAATGAGCTGGAGAAGGAAATCACAAACCATTCTAGTATCATTGCCAAGAAAACCCCAAACCTGGTCACAAAGAGCAGACATGATTGAAAGGACTGAACAACAGTCATTAATATTCATAACAAAGGCAAGTTTTTAAATCCAATTGTCTATTTTTATGATTCTAATTGGTTCTAATCTATTATAGGTTTGGAAATAAAAGCAACTAAGTTGCTAAAACTGTATGTAAAGTAAGCAAATAGGTTCCATGAGATGTATTTTGGCTATACAATTATGATTTTACTGAGTCACAGAATGATCATCCTCTTTGACAGAAAAAACATCCACACTGACAAAATCAGATCTTTCATTTATGTTCCTGGAGGATTTCTGGGAGGACACATAGAAAAATTAAATGAGGGTGGGCGGCTAGGTGGTGCAGTGAATGGAGCACCGGCCCTGGAGTCAGAAGGACCTGAGTTCAAATGTGACCTCAGACACTTAACACTTACTAGCTGTGTGATGCTGGGCAAGACACTTAACCCCAAATACCCTCCAAAAAGAAAATAATTTAAAAAAAAAAAGAAAGAAAAATCAAATAGGCTGACAAGTCAGGGATGGGTTTCAATAGATACTAATAGAGGGAGTCCCCATGTGAATGAAATCACAAATCCATTTGTATATATGTTTTTTTTAAGTGTCTAATATGTTTTGGAAAAGGCTGCCATCCCAAAGGGTTAAAATAACAAAACTAGTTCAATGCTTAAAGGAATAAACTTTTGACTATCCAGAAATTTCAAGCACATACTAATACTTTCTTCCCTGAGAATTCAGAATGAGTAATATTTTGCTGTCTTGTATTCTTTTGTTTTGTTTTTATTTATTTAGTTTTTTGCTGTCTTGTATTCTAATTGTTTGAAAACTGGCAATCCAGTTATAATATTACCCTATGAATATATTATCACTTAATATCATATAATTATCATAATATTATGCAATATTACCATATGAAACAAAGGCTTGAAGGGACTTTAGACGCCTTGTGTTCATTTCATTGATGAGGAAATAGAGGTTGACACGTTAGATGACCCAAGGTCACCCAGGTACTAAGCAATAGCTCCAAGATTGAGATTCTGCTTCTCCCACTCCAAATATAGTGTTCTTTCCACCCTACCATAAGAATATTGTTAAAGAGAATATTTCCTAAGCCAGAAAATTACATCTCTCAAATATACTGGATAACTCTTTGAGGTTCTCAGTTTCAAATATGTGTATGATCAAAGCAGATAGCTAGAATCCAAACCCTTGAATTCTTACTTTCTCTTCAAAGGACACAGTTGAAATGAAGGGGAGAAGGAATGGGGAAGGAGGGGAAGTAGGAAGCCAGCAGAGAAATGATCTCACTACTGGGTGCCTCAGTGTATCTGTTTCTACAATGAGTGTAATAAGAATGTACTTCACTGGAGATCTGGTGGGATTTATTCTTGTTTTCAAAGTTGGAAAAACATCATAAAAATTCCAGTTATTTTTTTCCTATTGCTATTATTTCCCCCCTGGATTTAATATTTCATATAGGAGACACCCCCCTCAAGAAAATGATACAAAGAAAGTAAATCTTACTCTACTTTTCTTTGCTTAAAACCTTTCCTTTCCAAGGAACACAACAAAGAGAGAGAAAGCCAAATCCACTGACTCATGTCTTTTTCTAATAGTACTGTGGTCAATTTGCTCTTAAATAAAAAAGTAGTAATGAAGCTTTGAACTTGGGGTTTTGGAAGGCCAAGAGTGGAAAAACATTTTTAGCAGAGAGAATGGCACATTCCAAATCTGTCCACTGTTATTCATTTGTGAGAAAAATCCACTTAGGCGCTCCCTCCCCATTGATGCAATTTTCTTTCTTCTGACCTTTCTGATAAAAGGAGGTGGCTACATTTCATTTTGGTGAAATATTTGCATTTGCCTTTAAGGGTTTTTCAGACCTCGCTTCTTATGGTCTTAGACAGTGTCTTGGCTTGAACTTGCCTTTAAGACAGAATCAGATTCAATAACCATCCATTTAGGCTATTTTGTTCAATTACTTCTGGGTCTTCTGTACCTAATCTGTGGACATAATTGTTTAGCCACTTTGGAATGCTAAAATTGGATGACCGATTCTTTTGTATTTTAATTTGTAAGGGAGAATTTCAATGATTATTGCTTGTTAGTATAGTTTGAGATCTGGTACCACTAGGACAGAGGTAAATTGTGTCATTCTTTGGTGAGTGAAAGAAGTAGGTAGCAAGGAATTTGTTTTTTGTCCTTTGCTCTTGAAGAAGACCAATGACATCAGCAAGGTGATGTCTTGACTTTCAGGTAAATTGGATTTAAGTGAGGAGGTGCTGTTCAGTCTTCAGCCTCACTGTCTCCTCCAGAGTCATCAGAGTCCAGTGGCAAGACACAGGCCAAGACAAGTAGAAATGACTCCAGATGCAATGGGAAACTTTGGTCTTTTCAAGCTAATATCTTTCCCAAGTCATAGTTTGTCTGAGGCAACACCCATTGGGTGATTAAAGGCTAAGCAGAGACCCTCAAGCAGTTTTGATGATGAAAATCAAGTTCGACAATTAAATTCAACAACTGAGCATCTACTTTGTCAGCTGGGGCAACTAAGCAGCACAATGGATAGACTGCCAGGCCTGGAGTGATGAGACTCAGCTTCATGAGTTCAAATCTCACCTCAGATTCTTACTAGCTATATAAGCCCTATTTGCCTCAGTTTCCTGATCTGTAAAATTACCTGGAGAAGGAAATGACAAACCACTCCAATATCTTTGCCAAGAAAACCCTAAACGGGGCCAACAAGAGTCAGACACAACTGAAAATCACTGAACACAACAACACTGAATCAGGTGTTGGTGATTCAAAATAAAATATTAAAATGTTTAAATTCTACCAGAGTTGAGTTAATAGCTCAAAATTCAACTGCAACGGTTTAGCCACTTTGGATTGCTAAAATGTGACGATCAACTCATCTATGTTTCAACTGGTAGCAGAATGTTGATGTTTGTTACTCTTTCACATAGTTCAAGTTCTGGTACTGCTAGGTTTATTTCCTTTCCAGTTTTCTCAATTAGTTCCCTCAAGATCCTTAACATTTTCTTCCTTCAAATGAATTTCACTATTGTTTTGTCTAGTTTAATAAGTCACCCTTTGGTAGTTTGATTGGTATAGCATAATCTATAAATTAATTTAAGTAGCATTGTCGTTTTTATTATGTTAGCAGAGCCCAAATTTAAGGGTTTTTTTAGTTCATAAAAAGTGTTTTATTATATTCATATAATTCCTACATGTTCTTTGAAAGTGGACTCCCTGATATTTTATAGATCTGTAGTTATTTTTAAAGAAATTTCTTTTTCTAGATCGTCCTGTTCAATTTTGTTGATAATATACAGAAGAGATGGTGATATTTGTCTATTAATTTTATATCCTGCTATACAGTTGGTCAATCAACAAGCATTTATTAATGTCCCACTATTTGCCAAGCATTTTACCAAGCACTAGGTATGCAAAGAAAGGCAAAAAAATTGTTCCCGTTGGGTGCAGCTAGGTGACGCAGTGAATAGAGCACCAGCCCTGGAGTCAGGAGAACCTGAGTTCAAATCCGACAACACAAAAACTAGCTGTGTGACCTTGGGCAAGTCACTTAACACCAAATGCCCTCCAAAAAAAAAAGCAAAAAAAATAATAATTCCCGTATTCAATTGTCAGAGGAGACAACTTGAAAACAACAGTGCACAAATAGAATATGTACAGGATGAGCTGGATAACATCAGAGGTAAGGTTCTGATGGATGATAAGGAGGACTGGGGAAAGTCCCTTATAGGAGATGATCCTTTAGCTGGACTCAAAGGAAGCCAAATGGGGGATGCCGGTGGAAGTGACCAGAACTTCTGAGGGTCCCATGTGAGACACAACAAGGAGGCTGGTGTATCTGGATCACAAACTGTGTAGGAGGTGTAAGGTGTAAAAAGATCAGAAGGGTAGAAAGAGACCAGGTCATTTTGGTTGTTGTTCAGTTGTATCAGTCATGTCTGATTCTTTGTGGCCCCAACTGGGGTTTTATTGACAAAGGTACTGGAGGTGCTTGCAATTTCCTTCTCTAGCTCATTTTACAGATAAGGAAACTAAGGCAAAAAGGATCAAGTGACTTGCCCAAGGTCACACAGCTAGAAACCGTGTCTAAGGCCAGATTTGAACTCATGAAGATCCAACATTCTGTCTACTGTACCACCTAACTGTCCCAGGTTACAGAAAGCTTTAAAGTATCAAAAAGAAAGGAGTTATATAGACAGTGTGAAAGGTTGTGCAGAAGTCAATAAGGAGGAAGACTGACAAAAAACCATTAGATTGTATTATCAAGAAATCATTAGTAACTCTGGAAAAAAGCCATTTAAATTGAATGATAAAGTGGGAAGCCATACTACTGATAGTTT
>JAQQSW010001098.1:0-22423 GCA_028646575.1 Pseudocheirus occidentalis
ACACCTCAAACCCTTCAGGACTTCTCTTGCCTGGAACTCAAGGATCAGCCAGGCCACAAATAAAGAAAGTCCCATCCTGTTCATGTCTTCAGTCACCTTCACTGAGGAGCCAAATCCAAAATCTGTCTTGTCTAGCTAAAATTCTGCCTTATATACAGCCAATAGCCTTCTCCCAAGTCAACAGGGGAGTGTCTCAGCCAATAGCCTTCTCCCAAGTCAACAGGGGAGTGTCTCAGCCAATAGCCTTCTTCCAAGTCAACAGGGGAGTGTCTCAGCCAATAGCCTTCTTCCAAGTCAACAGAGGAATTCACATCTTTTCACCAATGGTCAGAGTTCATACCTTCTATACTTAGCCCTAAATTACTAGGTGTTACTTAGCCCTAAGTATCTGATCTACTTAGCTCTAAGTATCTGATCCACTTAGCCCCAAATATCCAATAAATTGATTACTATTACACTTCCATATGTCCCACTTGGCCACCGCATATCTGTGAATACATAATACCTCCATTTGTTTTGTGTATGGTTTTTTTTTGTTTCTTCTTTTTTGATCTTAGGTGAATGAATATTCTGGAAAGGGAGCACTTAGTTGGCCAGTAAATTGAAGAAATTATCAGAGATATCAGACAGTCCTCCCTAATAACAGGAGTTGATAGCAATGGTAGTCATATCCAATGAAGGTATGCATCTAAAAGTGCTGTATTTGAAAGACTTGACCTAACCTTATTGCCCCATAAGTAAAAAAACTGAGCCCTACCAGGAGCTAGGTCAGTTGAACAAGAGACTTACTTTTCCCACTGCTGATATTACTCATCAAAAGTGGATTTGGTGGGGACTCCATTCAGAGAGCAAAGGATTCCCAGAGTCAGGAATCACGAGGTATCCTTTGGTCATCTGTATTTCCTAGATATTTGATTCAAGTTTGAACATGCTGTGTAAAGGAAAGTGTGTCCCTATTTTGGGGGATTTTTAAAATAACTTCTCTCTCTGCTATAGCTTCTTACATAACCATTGAAGTATGGACAAATTTTGAATAGGCAGAAATGATATAAAATACCAATAGGCTGGGAATCACTGTACCAAATACTCAATTTTTAAAATATTTTGAGGAGTTTGGTGATCCACAGTGAAATAAGGAGAATGGTACCAGCTGATATTTATGTAGTTCTTTGAGATTTACCCCCCCCAAAAAAAACCCTTTTAAATATGCTACCTCTTTTCACAAATGTATGCTGTCAATCACTTAACAAATGAAAGTAAGATGTGAAGAATTTTTAGAGATTTGGAGCTGAAAAATTGAAATGGTTAAAAAAATTGGAAAATAAGGTTGAAAAAGAAAAGTTAAAGGAAGTAGAGTGATATAGACTGGTTAAAGAAAAGAAAGAAAGAAACTTGAAAAAGCACTCAGTATATGTATAGTGATCTATGGCTATCTTACTCTTTTTTTTTTCTAGCTTGTAAATTCCTGGAGGATAGGAACCATATCTTACATATTTGTAACTCCCATTTTACCTAATAATACTTTCACATTTGTATAATGATTTAAGGTTTGTAAAGCACTTTTCTTCATAATGATCTTCTGAAACTGGTAGTATAAGGATTATTGCCCCCTTTTTACAGATGAGAAATATGAGGCTTTGAAAGGTTAAGTGGCTTTCCCATAATTATACTGTTATAAAATATCAGAGGTAGAATTGCACAGGGGGAGAGGAAGGAAGGAAGGAAGGGAGGAAGGAAAGAAAGAAAGAGGCATAGCTTTCTGCAGAACTCTGTGGACCAGTGCCTTTTGAGATTCTATATCTGACATTTCTGTCCACCATGAGGGGTCATATTCCTTGAAACTTCCTTTCCTTGGAGGGCTATCATTCCAAAACTGATTATCTTCAGCATCTCTCTGGACTCTGGATGCATCCTCTACAACTACTGGGTACTACTACCCCTTGACACTGCTACTACCTCTGGTAGGCTTGCAGCTGCAGGTGCCATTTAACCATGACCACCCAAATGGGACCTCTTCTGGGATATCTTCCAAACTCATAAAGTCACTGGGATACTACACTATTGGAATATCCATTTACCTACAATCAAGAAAGAACAGACAGAGAGAGGAATCAAGTCCACCATGACTTTCCCATCAGATGGGAAATATATAAGCTACCCTTCCCACACCTGATTCCTGGACACAATTCAAAAGAGTCCTACTTTACTCAAGCTGTAAAGGAAAGAGAAAGCAACAGAAGGGGAAGGGAGCTCACCCCTTGAGTTCCAGCTCAGCAACCTCTAAGCCATCCATTCTTCTGGTTCCATAGTCAATTCAAAAATGTCCCATGAAACCAGCTTCTCAATCACTCATGGCCAGACACAGGTTGCCCTCAAGTTTCCATATGGTTTCTTGGACTGGAACCAGGCAGCAAATGTCTGCATGTGCTTTGTATAATGCATTAGGAAGTGAAAATCTGAGTATGTTCCATGGCAGCTACACACGCACACACACACACACACACACACACACTTTCGAATTTTAAAAGACTGCATCTGTATAATGCATTGGGGGGAAAAAACCTTTTTTCAATGTCTTCATTTTCAAACATTAAAATATGTTTGTGACAGCTAGCAAGATACACCCTAGCAGTATAATTTATTTTCTCCTAGATACTTAGTTTATCATTATAGTAAGTTGCCATAAAGTTACACACAGCCTAATAGATGAGTGTCTCATAACTATGATCAATTTCCATTCAAGTATGGTTTGTTATTCAATTTATTTGACTGAAAAATAAGACACCTTATAAAACTAAACATTTGGAACAATATTTAAAAACAACAAAAATCTAGGAAAAGTTAGTGATTTCCACTGGTTTCTATTATCAATGAGTCAAACCATGATCCCTTCTACCCACATCTACCTTCATGAGTATAATATTTCTTTCAACTTACCCTAAATTTCCAATTAAAAATTAAATCCTATGAGAACTCCAAACTGGTGCTGCAATGCTCTAGAGTTTCAGGGCAATTTGGCATCAAAATCTTTTCCTGGCATCTTTCCACTACAGGCTTCACTACCACCATCACCACCACCATCACCAAATGTCAAAACTAACTACGAATAATGTATTGACTTTCTTTTATTTTTAAAGAGAAAATGTATATCCTTTGCCTAATATAGAGGACAAAGCTATGCAGTGAGAGGTCTTCATTGGTCAGAGTGAAATCCCATGACACACATTTCCAATCAAAAGAGCAATTTTTACTTCTCTCTGCTGAACTTAATCCAAAATACATCCTCCTCTGTGACTTCATTTCTGATTAATAGCTAATCCTTGGCACACTATACTTAAGACATTCTTTTTGAAAAGTTTTTACCCAAAACCTTGTTTCTGACTAAAGCTATTTTAGAAAAAGTGTTTTCTATTGAAATTCAAACTTACCAGGAAAAAGAGCAAAATTGATTTGAATGGAGGAGGAAAGAAGTGAAATGGAAAGGAGATTGGATTTGGAGTCAGAAGACCTGGGATCAAATCCTTCCTGTTACTTATAATTTATGTCTTTGGTCAAGTTAATCAACCTACCTAAGCCTGAATTTGCACAAATGTCAAATGGGAGGGTTGGACTAGATATTCTGTAAGGTACCTTTTGATTCTTAATCTCTGATCTTATAATCATGTTAATCTCTCTTACTGAACATATCTCAAGCCACATGGATAACTGTCTTACAGTTTTATGATTTATATATGGTTCTACCTAGAAGTGAAGAGATAAACAAGATGATTCCTCCATGCCTATTCTACCTAAGGCTTCTAGGATTAAATTAAAAATAGCTTTATAAATCTCTGTCTTCCAAACTCTACCAATCTTTTCTCACTGAAGCAAAAAAAAAAAAAGATAAATAAGAACAGATTCTAAAGACATGTAGTGAGCCAGTTCCCAAAACAATGAGGAAGTTTACGGGAGAAATATTTTATTTGGGGATTACCACCCTAAATTCAGTTACATTGAATGCAGTTGGATGCCTACTGCATAAGGAGTACTGTTCTTGGTCCTGAAAATATGTATAGACATTTAATCTATTTTCACTTTTATCTGCCACCCCTGGCAGACTATCAAATGTCTCAACCCTTAAGAATATGGCTAAGAAGGGTAGTGATTAAGGGAAATTAATGAGGTTCAAGGGAAAGAATCTTCTGGGAGATTCAAGTCCTGATCTGAAAAAGTAGGCAGCATACCATGATAGGTAAAAAAAAAAAACAGAGTTCCTGGGGACAGTAAAATCCTGGGGATTAAGTAAAAGGCTGAAAGAAGGATGGATGATAATACTAAGTCAAAGCTAGGGAAGTCAGCGTATTTGACTAGGGAGAATGCCCTCCAAAGGGAAGCAGTAGACGATATCAAATGATGATTTGTCTCAAATGTTTCCACTCAAAACAGTGTTTTTTCATGTACTAGCACTGTACTAGCATTGGTATGGTCTGGGACACAAATACACCTGATCAGCCTTAACTAGGAAATTCCATTTCAGAACCACTACCCCTCCCATTCTATACCCAAAACATTAATAGATGACTGGTAACAACAATCAAAATACTTTGCAAAATAGTTGCTTGCCTCCTCTTGCAAGATGAATAATAATTTCACAAAGATAAAGAGTCTTGCTTTCATTTATTCTATTCTGTTAGTACCCTTTAGGGGTAGAGCACCAGAAACTCCAGGACTGACAAGGTTTTTTGTTACTTATTAGCAAAGATTCAGTTAGCAGAAAGATTTCCTGCCAGTAAAAAAAAAAAAAGCTGCAATAATTCAGCTGATGTCCAGGACTAAAGAGGCCCCGAAGGAAATCTGGAATTTCCCCAAATAGCTTCTAGAAGTCTGGCAATGGTGGTTGTGATTTGGTGTCATGCTGAGGCTAATATAAAGATTGTCATTCCTCCTTTCTGGCACCCATCCTTGGGGGCTGGACCACCTTTCCCAATCACTGCCTCAACTCATCTATTCAGGTATAATTTTCTTTAGTCAATCTCTCAGTTTCTCCTTATTGTAGGAATGTTTTTCCTTTCAAATGAATGGAACTCCCAACCTTTAGCACCACTCATTCACTTGTCATCTTGTATGACTTCCTACAAATATCAGCTTCTACCACAGGTCAACTATAGACAATTGACACAAAAGAATTTGGTTCAATGAAACAAGGTTTGCACATTTTGCTGCCGTGTTAACTTGTGGAAATCACCAACTCTCAGTTGTTACTGCCAGTTCCCTGAGCACCACACATAGCCTTCAATCCTTCTTTAGAAGTCTCCATAGCTTTAGTGCAATGAAGTCTTTGGAATAGGGCATTTGCACTTACATTAGTTTCCCCTAACTGCTAGTATTATGTTTGACAATGGCTGCTACCTTTCTAAAAGCAACATGGAACCCTGAGAAAGAGACAGGAGGCAGCATGTGGAGGCTGCTCCCATTTCTTTGACCATCATCTCCACTTTGCCCTTGTTGGAGACAGCCTAGAACTCTGAACCAAAGCAGTACCCCCCAAAATCAGACCTGCTTTTAGTCCACCCCCACTGTCATCATTGAGGGAGAGAAATCTCCATGAGAGGGGGCCCACCTTCCTTACCACCACCACCACCACCACCACCATCACCAACTGCTTCCAAGAGGCCAGTGAACTCAAGACCTCAGGCAAAAACAACACTGCCTACAACAGCAGTTCTGCTTCCAGCCCAGCCCTCATGGCCATCATCTGGCCCCCTCTTCAAAAAATGACAGATGCCTAAGTATGCCTCTCTATTCTAAGTCAGCTAGTATTTTCACAACATTGGCATGAATTGGGCTGCATGTCATCAATAATCCACTGATATTTTGAACAAGATCTACAAATGTCTTGGAATGAGAAACACACTTAAGGAAACTCATCCTCTTAGTGAAAATCAGTACATGTTCTGAAACATATATAGTCTGGAGAATTTGCCATGAGATATTGAGATAGTAAGTAAATTGTATTGGGCCACACAACCAGTATGTGTCAGAGGCAGAAATTGAACACAAGTCTTCCTGACTCCAGCAACGGATTTTCTACTCACTATCCCAGGCTGCTGCTCAATTTTAGTATTACAGATGTAATATCTGAGTCTGGAAACCAATTGATTCTCTTTTAATTACACATATACATCAGTGAGATGTAAGTTCTTACTTACCTGAAATAAATTTGTTGCTAAGAACCTTTCTTATCAATAATTGATTTAGTTAAAATGATTCTTAATTGTTTAATAATGTTATGGAAATATAATAAAAAATGTAAAAGCATAGTATCTGAAAATGGAAATATTTTCAAAACTGAGGAGTTCTCTCACCAAAAAGAGAGAAATAAATCACTCTTTGTCTGGAACTCTCTCTTTCCTCATCTCTGCCTCCTTGCTTCCCTGTCATCCTTTAAGTATCAGCTAAATGCCTGTCTTCTGCAAGAAGCCTTCACTAGTTCTTCTTTATATTTGGTGCCTTCCTTCTGAGATTATCTCCAATTTATCCTGTCTATATCTTGTTTGTATGTAGCTGTTTATTGGCACTTCCACTAACTTCCTCCACTTTGACCGTGAGTTCTTTGAGGGCAGAGGCTTTTTTGGGAGGGGGGGATCTTTTTTCATATTTCTAACACTTGGCATAGTACTTAGCATATAGGTACTTTATGAATACTTCTTGACTTAACTATTTTCTTAACCAGCCCCTCCTGAGTATCTAGAATAAATATGTAGGGAACCTTTGGCTTCAAGCACACATGTGGACCCCTACGTCCTCGAGTAAATCCAAACTTCACAGAACAAATCCCCTCAATAAAAGGCTTTGTTCTGTAAAATTTGGACTCAGTCAAAATGTTACTCCCAAGGACCTAGAAGGTCATATGTGACCTCAAGGCCACAGGTTCCCCACTTCTGGTCTAGATAGCTTCCCCAGGGACTGCATCCTATTGTCAATACATTTGTTATTTTTGATTGATTCAGTCCCTTGGTAATTCATCAGTTACTGACTTTCAGTCCTGACCTTACAATGAAGGAAGGAAGGAAGGAAGGAAGGAAGGAAGGAAGGAAGGAAGGAAGGAAGGAAGGAAGGGAAAAGCATGTGTTAAGTTCTTACTATGTACTGGATATATAAATATAAAAGCTGAAGACAGTCCCTTCTCTCAAGGAGTTTACATTGTAAAGAGAGAGATACCACATACAGGAGAAGAGGAGCCAGGGAGAGATTTTTTGGTTTGGAAAATTACAGGGATGGTGAGGAGATCTACATGGGAGTAGACTGGCACTTTTTTTTTTTTGCATTTTGGAGGGCAATTGGGGTTAAGTGACTTGCCCAAAGTCATACGGCTAGTGTGTTAAGTGTCTGAGGCCAGCTTTGAACTCAGGTCCTCCTGACTCCAGGGCTGGTGGTCTACTCACTGCTCCACCTAGCCACCCCCATAATTTCTTTTTTTTTTTAGACTGACACTTTCTTTCCAGGAACAATGGCAGTATTAATTTGATTATGATTTCTGAAGTAGAAAGAGATGGAGAAAGGTAAGCTCAGAGCCTAGCATTTACAAAATTACACATTTACAAAATCACTGACAAGAAGATAGCTGAGGAGTAGGGAATTGATTAAACATGACTCAGTTCTTCTTGAAATAAAAGGCCAGGTAAGGCATTTATAGATCAAGACCATAGGGAAATTTTGAACTTGAAAGGGTTAAGACTTCTATAGTATAGTTGTTTGACAAAGAGTGGCTAAGCAGTCTTTTTGACCATCTTTTTGACCACCAAGATGTCTGAGACAAGTGGTTCAGCAGATATAGTGTTGAAATTGAAGTCAGGAAGATAAGGTATTTACTGAGTGTCCTGGAACAAGTCCCTCGACTTTTCTCCATCTTGGTCTTCCCATACATAAAATGAAGATATTGGGTTTGATAGCATCTAAGGTCTCTTGCTTCCTTTGGATTCAACTAGGTCTGTCTGTTGTCAACAGATGTCTAATCCATCTCTGGGTTTATAATCAAAGACTATCTGACTAGTTGGGACCTGCCATTTCTCATGGTCTACTGGAATAGTCTTCAGGGATACAAGGTCACTTCCAGACAATGAAGAGGCATCAGAGCAGCCTTTTAGAGGAAGAATTTGTTTCTTTTCCTAAGAAAAGAACTTTTAAATGATTCAGAAATGCTGCCCAGCATTTCACTTTCCCATTTGAATTCATGTCATCTCTCTTTCTGAAACCATCCCATCTCATAGTAGATTGTATTCTTCCTCTCCAGAAACACATCACTACCTTCCTACAATGTTCCCCCACTTAAAGTAACTTATGCTCTTGAATAAGAGATTCTGGGAGAAATATTGGGCTCTTTCCTCAGTAAGTTAGATTTCTATTAAAAGTTTCAAATTGGAGATGCCTTCTGGGCAATACTTCTAGGTAACTTGCAGAAATGCTTCTCTATATATAGCCCAGCTGTGAACTTAAGATGCCAAAAGTGGGGCATGTTCTGCTTTTTCTTCTCTCTTTCTGTCTCTCTGTTTCTGTTCTGTCTCTCTTCCCCTCACCTCTTTTATTCTTCCTTTCCCTTCTCTCTCTCTCTCTCTCTCTCTCTCTCTCTCTCTCTCTCTCTCTCTCTGTCCCACCCCCTCTCTCTCTCTGGCTCTCTATCTCTTCCTTCTCTCTATATGTTTCTATGTGTCTCTGTCTCTCTCCCACCATGCCAAAGGGATCACTGCCTAGGTAAAAGGAGGGAAGGGGGAATATATTCAGAAATGAAATTATATAAGAACAAATGATGTCAATAGAATTTTTAAAGGAAAAGTTGGGAAATTTTAACAGTTGGTCAATGACAACATGGAAGTCACTTTTGGAGAAAACAAAGCATGAATTAGCTATAAGTAGTCATTAAATGACAGGGGAAATGATTTCATCTTTTATTAGTTTGGGCTTCCTCCACTTACATCCCAGTCCAATACATCATAATGATGAGGAGTTGATACTAGATTTACAAGAGAAATGCCAAAAGCATGGCAAATTCTACCAAGCTAGAAAGGCTTTGAGTAAAGACTCGGGATTGGACTAAGTGTGTGTCCTCTTGGGGTCAGCCTAACTAAAGTCAGAAATACTCAGCACTGACACCTGTTCATAAAAGTATTCTGTCCATAGCAGTTTATGAATATCAGTTACTAAGGCAAGGGACTATTAGTAACCTGTGTCAGTAGAGAGGATACATGCACTAAATACTGGACACTTAGAAATACTGAAGTCTTTCAAGACTTACATCAAATTCTGATTTCTGAGGGGGGCCTTTCACCTCCCTCCCTTTGACCACCACACCTTCTCTCTGAGATTAACTCCAGTTTACATGTACATATTTCATATGTGTGTAGTCATTTGCATGTTACATCTCCCATTGGAATGTGAACTCTTTGAGGGTGAGGACTATGTTTTTGCCATTCATTTTATATTCAGTACTTAGCACAGTGTTTGGCACACCATAGTCACTTAATAAATGTTTGTTGATGATGATTTGGGGGTCGGGAAAAGGTAAGAAGGAAGCAATGGCAAATAGAGTTGACTTATAACTGATCATCAAGGACCAACACAAACATTAGGGATGAATAAATGCATTAGGAATTTAAGAGATGTCATTTCATTATGAGAGGCATCATGGTGGTCTTAAATCCAGGTTAACCTGAGTTCAAGTCCCATCTTTGATTCATACTGGTTGTGTGACCCTAGACAAGCATAGCGGGCTCAACCATCTTTTTAAATTAGTTTCACAAGGATTCACTAAGTCAGTAAATTGAACTTCAGAGAAAATACAAACAAAATTCAAGCAGAGAAATAAAGACCAACAGATTGGACTCTGACTGCCTGGATCAACTATATACCTATGTACATCCCTAGAACGAGAAAGCCTTTACATCTAAGCAGACAGGGAGCTCTGAACATAAGGCCGACTCAGAATCTCAACCAGGGAATCACAAGAAGCCTCTCATAAATAAGCCCCCAAAGCAAAATACCAACTCTATATATATATATATATATACTTCTCAGAGCCAGAAGGCACCACAACCCTTGAGACTCAGTGCCTAATTAGACATTAGCAAGAAGTGTGAAAGCCTTCCTACAAGGCCCATTAATGGTCAGGGAAGATCTTAAATCCCATTAACATTACAGCAAGTCACTTAACTTTTCAATGTTCTGAGTAACTCTCTAAGTTTGTAAAATGTTGCAAAAAAAAAAAGGTGCTGTACTGCATTGGTAGAGAATTATTAACCAATAATTCCCCTATACCAAGAGAACCTCAAGTCCAATTGTATCCCTCCATTATGTACATAGTTAGGTGTTTTTATAGTCACTATTAATAATTATTTCACTTCTTCACCTTAACAATAACCATGATTGTCCTTTCCCTTCTCTCAAAATAGTAGACAAAAAGCCACCAAAGAACGAAAGGAAAAGAAAGAAAAAAAAAGAGAATGAAAAGGAAGAAGTAGCCAAAAGGTGGTGAAAAAGTCTCAAAAGCATTGCAGTAGGAACCCAGTCCTGGCCCGGGAGATTGGTAGCTACTCCAGGTCTGCAGTGTATTTCCAGAGAGCCGTGTATAAGTGGAAATACATCATACCAAAAACCCAGATTGAAAGGAAGAAGGAGAAGGTGCCTGCTACTATCTCAAAGTCAGATGGTGGTGGTAAGAATGGAAGAATCTGTGTAGTAAAGATTCACAAAATATTTAGATATTACCCTGCTGGAGATGTGCCTAGAAAGCTTCTAAGTTAGGACAAAAAGCCTTTCACAGCCAGCATGTGAAGAGGCTTTGAGCAAGCCTCACCCAAGGCATCATTCTGATCATGCTCACTGGCAACCACAGGGACAAGAGAGTGGTTTTCTTTATGCAGCTGGCTAATGGCTTGCTCCTAATAACTGGTCCTGTGATCATCAACCGTGTTCCTCTAAGAAGGACCTATCAGAAATTTGTCACCACCGCTACCAGGGTTAACCATTCAGGTGTAAAAATTCCAGATCATCTTATTGATGTTCACTTCAAGAAGAGGTTCCATAAATCTAGACACCAAGAAGAAGAGATTTTTGACACACAACAAAGAGAAACACAAGATTACAGAACAGCAGAAGACTGATGAGGAAATGGTGCACTCAAAGATCCTGCCCCAAATCAAGAAAATTCCTCAACTCCGTGGCTACCTGTGTTCTGTATTGTCTCTCTCCAATGGAGTTTATCCTCACAAACTGGTGTTTTAAATGCCTTGAAAAGAACTCTTATTAAAATATTTGGAATAGCAAAATAATAATAATAACCATGATTTTATAGTATTTTCAAGGGAGAGAAGAGTTACAATTCTTTAAACAAAGCAGTTAAGTACCTTCTAGATGGCGAGGTCCTACACCAACTCCCAGAGAAAATACTTTTGTCATGACAACAATGAGCAGTAGGTAATACATCTGTAAAATGGGGGGAAATTACCCTTATTTTTTAGAAGAGAAAGCAAACTAGCAAGGTTCAATGATTTGCGAGCATCACATACAGTTAGTTAGTGGGTACTAAAACTAGGAATTAAATCCAAATGGGTTGATTCTTAGTACAATTCACTTTTCTGCTACCCATGCTGCCCTCCTGATGAAAAGAAAAATATCCACCATTATCCCAAAAGAGGCACTAAGTCCCTTAGGTCCCTACAGTCATTACAAAAGCACAGATAACTCCTGGAAACTCATAATATAGAATGGAAGTTACATGGTACTAGTCTTTAGTGGAGAAAGATATTTCAAACAATCGATTTATTTGATAGTGACATTTCATTTTAAACATTGAACCAAGTTAGGTATTAATTGGTTTTTCATGGGGAGTCAATGACTCTAGGTCATAAGTTCCTGAACTTGAAAGGGATAGTAGAAGCTAGCTAGTCCAACTCTCAATATACAGATGTGGACAGTGAAGTTCAGTAAGGGTAAGCAATTTGCCTATGGTAACTCAGAAAATAAACAACAAAAGCTGAATTTGAACACAGGTCTCATAAAAACTCCAAAGTCCAACAATCTAGCCAGTACTCCTGCTGTCTCACTAGCACAGAGAGAGGATAAGCAGTAGGCTGAAAAAAGGTAACCCTTCTAAAAAGAAAAAGAAGCCAGGTATGGAGCCAAAATCAGTAGCAACACATTTCTGAAAATCATTTGGTCAGCTAAGGAAAACTGGTCAAATATTTATTAAATGACTCCTATACATAAGGCACAGAACTAGGTGTTGTGAGGTAAACAAAGGTGAATATAAGACAAGGTCCATATGTTCAATGACCTCATATTTTAGCAAAGAATACTGTATATGTGCATACAACTCAGGTGAGCCAACTGTTATAATTTCAGTTACCTTGGAAATCCGCAAAGGCTACAAATCAGTCTTGATTTGTTGTTTGTCTAGACTTAAGAAAGCAATAGAGAAAATGTTTCTAATACAGGTTAAATTTTTTTTTCCAGATCTCTACATTTTATTGTCTTTCCTTTCCTTTTTCAATATTTTAACATTTTATTGAAAGTTTTGAGTTCCAAATTCTAAACTTCTCCCTCCTTACTCGCTGAGGTGGCAAGCAACAAGATATAGGCCATACAAAACATTTCCATATTGGTCATTTTGTGAGAGAAGAGTCGAACAAAATAAAGAAAATTGAAAACAGCCTGCTTATCAGTCTGTATTCCAGACAATATCAGTTCTGTCTCTGGAGGTAGAGAGAATGCTTCATCATGAGTCTGGACTGTCTAGAAGGGAGCTTGCACCCTCAAGGTCACACGGGAACCTCTAGGGCAGAAGTTCTCAACCTGTGGGTTATGTTCAATTCGTACCAATGAAAATATATCCTGCATATCAGATAGGTTCATAACAGTAGCAAAATTACAGTTATGAAGTAGCAACAAAAATAATTTTATGGTTGGGGGTCACCACAACATGAGAAACTGTACTAAAGGGTCGCAGCATTAGGAAGGTTGAGAACCATGTTGTAGGGTCTTCAGTGCCCTTTGACTGAGTCCAAACTTCAGAGAATAAATCCCCTTAATAAAAGGATTTCTTTTGTAAAACTTGGACTCAGTCAAAAGGCTGTGCCCAAGGACCTAGAAGGCCACATGAGGCCTTGGGGCCACAGGTTTCCCACCCCTGGTCTAAATGATTGAATTGAATTGCTTAGAATAATCAAGTTATTCACAGTTTTTCATCAAACAATATTGCTGTTACTGTGCATGACATTCTGGTTCTATTCACTTCCCTATGCATCAGTTCATGCAAGTCCAGGTTTTTTCTGTAATCATCCTGCCTGTCATTTCTTATAGCACAATAATATTTCACCGCAATCATAGACAGTAGCTTCTTTAGTCGTTCCCCTTTGATTTCAAATTCTTAGCGAGCAGGTTAAACTTAAAACTGTGTCATGCCTACATTTTTTGACAGACATTAACCATTAAATATTTACCAGTATACCCTTGGGAAATCACACATACGCGCACACACACACACGCATTGAGAGCTTAAAGTCTTGTAGATGCCTAAGATACTCTGATACATAAATTAATCTATGATCTTACATGTGGAAGTCCCCCCACACCCCAATCCAATCCCTTGATGGTACAGAATAAAACTTCTATGCTCCTTAACTTGTGTAAATCTCTTTATTGCTTCCTATAAATCTCCCTCCAAGGACCCGTCAGATGTATTCCTACAATTCTAAAGGATATTCATACACCACTTGAGTGGTCTGTCCATTGTTTATCATTCTCCCTCTTCCTTTCCTAGTACTGATGTTGTTTTATGCTGCCCCCAAATTCAACAAACATTTTTTAAGTATCTACTATGTATAAGACACTAAGTTTAAAAAGACAAAGAAATCCTTGTCCTGAAGGCATTTACATTCTATTGAAAGGGTGGCTGGAGAAATATAATATGTATACAATTAAATAAATATAAAGTATATTCAAAGTTATATATTAATTTTAATAGAGAGGGAAGCTAACTACTAAATAGGGGAAATTCTGGAAAGGTTTCCTGTAGGTCTAGGAGGTAATTCAATTCCATAGATGTTTATTTAGTGGGGAACCCTGAATATCAGAGTTGCTTGGTAGTTATTAAGCAAATAACCATCATCTTACTTATAGTCTAGTTTTCAAAAACTGCAAATTGGAAAAGCTTACGAGTGCTTACCATAATCCAGGAGGAGAACTCTAACTGAGAGCCTAATCCCTCATCTCAGAACAGGAATTCAAAGAAAAGACAAAGGGCTTTTGCTGGCTAAAACAAGCCTGGGCTTTGTTCTTAAAGAGCTTGGACAATTGGGGCACAAAATCTGCTGGGAAGATGTGAGGCCTTTGGAGCCAAGACTCTGAGTGAAAAAGACAAGGGGAAGCTATTTGCTGGTCTCAGATCAAGAGGTTTCTGTCTTTTCTACAAGAGATGGAGAAAATCTATATATAGGCTTTTAGCTAGGAAAACATGGGGCCTGAGGGAAGAGATAACCAAAGGTTTCAGCGCTGGAGAGGATGGATACACAAACTGGCCTGTGTTCAGCAACATATTACCCATCCAGCTGACAAGGAGCAGAATTCATTGAGCAGTGTGAGGGCATTGCTGAAACAGTACAGCAAGCAGAGATCTGTTAGCCCTCTACATTTGGGCCCTGGCCATATGTACCCCCTTCTCATATTCCCTGTTAGTGCATGCTTCCACAGGCACAGGCTAGCTACTCATGATGACCTACATGTGGGCCATTCCATATGTCTACTCTTCCCACAACTGCAGTGTATATTAATGAGACATCGAACCCCAGGTTTATGGTGGATGTTTTGTTAACTACTTTTCATACTATGTAGAATTTCATTAAATGCCTTTCCTTAGAACTAATATGTCTTCCGTTGATTATTAATGTCTTAATCACTTGTTTCTGGGCTATGCAATTTTGCACTGGAAGTCATTCTCCAATGCATGTGCCAATCAAAACAAATACTTGTCTGCAAATTTAAATAATGAAGATCCACTCCTCATCCTCCAAAAAAGGGTTTCATCCAAAATCTTTGTTCCTCAACCTACTTTTGCAACAACAATGAGTAGAAGTAAATAGCAGAGTAGAATAAAAAAGTAGAAAAAACCAGACCAGAATGTGCTAAAAAAATAAAAACTTTCATTTTTCTGCCCTCCATAAACAGTAATTTAGTAATAGTAGCCCCTTGCCCAGTGACCAGTAGGTACATAGATTGACACAGGGACTGACATTCTTTTTTTTTTTTAATTTTAGACTCAAAGACCAGGACACAAATACAGAATAGAAGAAATAAGCAAAAGCATATTGTAAATTTAATAAATACAGAGTAATAAAGTGGGGAAAAGGGAGGTTAGGTGGTGCAGTGAATGGAGCACCAGCCCTGGAGTCAGGAGGACCTGAGTTCAAATCTGACCTCAGACACTTAACACTGACTAGCCATGTGACCTTGGGCAAGTCACTTAACCCCAATTGCCTTGCTTTCTCCCCTCCAAAAAAAGCAAAAAACAAAAGTATTTTTAAAAAGGGAAAAAGCATGCCACATGCATAGCAGAATATGAAAGGATTCAAAATACGTAACAATTTTCATTTCAAGAAAGCTGGCATAAAAAAACCAACAACCTGGTATTGTGTTGAGAGCTATCCACCTTTCCTTTGCTTCCTTGTAGTTTGTCTTTTGTTCTCTGCTGTGCACTTAGGTACTAAATGTATGAGAATTTAAATAGAAAATAGCATAAGACTTTCCCTCAAATGGTAAATCAAACTCAACTTAAGAATTTTTTTCCACTCAATTTTCCATTTCCAACTTTGCATGAATTTTCCTGATCTTAACTTACAGGGAAAAAAAATTAAAGTTAAAAAAAGAAGAAGAAGAAGAAATATTTTGAAGATATTTCTGGTTGTGCTAGAAAGAGAAAACACCAAGAAACTAACAAAATTTGATTTCTCAAACTTATTTCTGAGATTAAATGTCTGTGGATGGCATAAATAAACAATTAAACCTAACTCAAAACCATTCTGAGGCTTCCTTCATCACTGCTAATTGTAGATATGGCTGAAGTCATTTTTGTGGTGTTTCCATAATAACATAATAAGTGCGAGCTGATGCACCAATGTGTCCATCAGAAAATATATTCATCCCATTTTATAGAGAGGCTAGTATACATCAGCTTTGGATAACAAAATCTAACTTCTATCTCATCTCCTTATACAATTTCATAACATCTGAAAGTAATTTTCATTGTTTTATCTGATGGGACCTTTAGCTGGTATACCAAAACAGGGAACATTTTCCTTAGGTCCATATTTTTAGGGAAATAGCTCTTCTGTACAAATGAGTATATGGCTAGGTCAGCCTAGCAGCAAATAAGCTATATCTACCTTTTATCATCCTTAAGAGAAGTCTACACAATACTTTTTATCACAGATAAAGCTAAACTACTCTTTATCAAACAGGTTATGTTATTTTAAAGGGTAATGCACGTTGGGGTAAGACTTAAGCCTTGAAAAATGGACCCTCTGCTTCACGTGGTGGGCTTGTTTTGTTCAACTATTTCTCTTCATAATGGGGGTAGATTGAAGGTGTTGTTGATGCCCAAGGACTGGTACTCCCCAGTTCCTTGAGGAAAGTGGATAGATTCAGCATGTAGGACTTATATACTGTTGTTTGTCCTACCTTCTCCAATAGGACCAATGACAGCACAAAGCTGATGTCTTGACTTGAATATGAATTGGACTTAAGTGGGGCAGAGCTGTGCAAAGTTGTCACCTTCACTTTTTCCACAAGAGTCATCAAAATCAGACTTACAGTTTTGGACAAGGGCAATGTGGGAATCTGCTTTCCCTGACTTATAAGGATTTAGCTTTTCTTTTTTTCTCTCTTAAATTGGGAATGGATGAGAGGGGGGAAAAGGAAAACTTGCTAATTTTTTAGAATCAAGTAAAATTTTAAAAACAATAAAATATCTTTAAGCAGATTAGAAAGGGAAGGGAAAGAGAAGCCAAGAAAAGTAGTCACTGTACCACAAATAAAGCCCTGCTTTAAGTTTCAAAAATCTAAATGTAACTGATAGAGAGGAGGAAAAGCTGGGGTTGTGGTTTAAGATATTTATACTTTTAAGAAGCATAGCGTGCTTTTTGAAAATGTACTTAAACCACTAACAAAGATAGCTCTGACTTTTTCAACTCTTGTATTTTACAAAGGATCTTTGCTGCCTCCCAGGGCAGATTACCAGATGTGGCAGTCACAAAGCTAATCCATGCCAACCATCTCTCTAACAAGTGTTTCAAATACATCCTCCCAAGTTGGCATTCAGCTGGGCAAGGAGAAAGATGCCGAGTCATGCTTCTTCTCCTCCCAGAGCCTTCCCTGGGTGTGTTGTTCAGCAGCGCTCTCACTGGCTTGTCACCTGCCTCAAGGCGCCAGCTCTGGCTTTCTCTGGCTCCCTCTTCTCCCTGGGGAGACTCCACCTAGCTTTCTCTCAGGCTTAATGCCGCCTCTTAATCAACCTCACTCTTGCCAAAGGAATCCACTTAACACAGGTCATTTGGATACAAACACTCAGCATCCTCTCTTTCTTTAGCTGTTCTATGCTTGAGTGCTGGCATGAGAACACCTGTAACATATGTTCAAGAAGATGGATTTTATCCATCCTTCTCTTTACTTAAAGGTTATTACACTGTAACTTAGCACTATGACATTTTTCCAACAGAGACATCCTTATTGAATAGGTAGCAAGAGGAAAAAAAACCTTATTTCTGTTCTAAACCCTGCAATGGGAGAAGGGGAGAGGGGGTAGTGTCTTGAGGGAGATGGGGCTCACAAGAGACAGGGAGGGGCATGTGTCAGGCATCTCCAATGATGAACAAAGCTAGCAAAAGTCCTAGCACCTAAGCTGCATTAGCCCCAAGATACCTTCAAAGAAAAAATTTGCCCCAACCCTACTCAAGTCCCCAACAGAGAGAGAGAGAGACAAAAAGAGAGAGACAGAGACAGAGACAAAGATACAGACACAGACAGAGAAAGAGACAGAGACAGAGACACAGAGACAGAGACAGACAGAGAGACAGAGACAGACAGAGACAGGGACAGAAAGGGAGAAGGGGGGCAGGCTTTCAGATTCTTTTTCCTTATAAGTCTCCCTGGGGTCAAAAAGAAAAGTGGTATATGTGTGTGTATGTGTGTGTATGTATTTTGTTGTTGTTCAATAATTTTTCAGTCATGCCCAATGCTTTGTGTCCCCATTCAGGGTTTTCTTGGCAAAGATACTAGAGTAGTTTGCCACTTCCTTCTCCAGCTCATTTTATAGATGAGGAAGCTGAAGCAAACACAGGTAAGTGACTTGTCCAGGGTCACACAGTTAGTAAGTATCTGAGGCTGGATTTGAACTCAAGAAGAGGAATCTTCCTGATTCCAGGACCAGCACTCTATCCACTGTACCACCTAGCTGACCAAACACATACGTATAACACACAACTTCATTCTGCGAAATTAAGATAGTAGAAAACACTCTTTCTTTCATCAGCTCTGCTCTCATTCAGCCCAAACTGGAATAACAGTTCCTCTTCCCAATAAATTTTCCTTCTCTTTTCTCAATATTGCTCCCTTCATTCATAGTAAGATAAACATATTAGACGGCCATCGTGTGTGTGTGTGTGTGTGTGTGCATATCAGCCTCAAATAGTACAGAAACGTAAGATTAAGCAACTAAATAAAGCTTGCAAAATGCTGGCTGCTTTGTTACCCAAAGGGGGAAGATGGCTTACACACACACACACACACACACACACACACACACACACACACACACTCACGCACGGCTCCTTCCACCAGTTCCAAAGGGAAACAGGAAATGAGTGGTTACACAGGTCAAAGACAGGGGCTTCCTGGCTCTGGGGCCAGAGGGGCATCTGTACGTTTCATTGGCCCCATGGTCTGTTGGTCCTACCCCCTTTGTTTGTGCCTCTGTCTGGTTACCACCTTAGCTTTGTTTGCAGCTGATTAATAGCTCAAGTCTAGCTTTACATCCTCATCTCCACCATCCTCTGCTTTGTGTGTGCTGGCCTTCAAAGTTGCAAGACTAACTGTCCTCACTGAACAGTATTACATTTTCCTTTTCAGTCTGTCCACCTGGTCATCCATGCTTCTCTGGGACAGTACTTCCAAGGTTGAAATCCATGAGAAATCTGGATAATGCCTTCCCTCCAGTGGGAAGACATTTCCAATTCACCAAGTCTCTAAAGGAAATCACGCTACCGGCGGAGCCATCTGTGCCAAGAAGAGGGCTGCACTGCCTATGACTTGAGCTGTTGAATTCAATAAACGGGCTGTTGTATTGCCTACCCCAACCTTAGGTCTGCAGTACATAGGATAACAGATATGATGCTTGAAGGGTGTTGAAGGGTCTCCAGAGGTCATTTTGCCCCACCTACTCATTTTACAGATAAAAACACTGAAAGACCAAGGAAGTCACTCAACGTAACACAGATAAAGGTCAGAGCTGGAATTTGAACTGAGGTCCTTTGGCTGTCACGTCCAACGCTCCTTCCATTACCCTGAACTGCTTCAGCATGGGTAGGTACCTAACCATATGCAGCCTTGCATGATTATTTAATGTTTTCACTATGCTGCATGGCTACAAATCAGGGAGCACATTGGTATCAGAAGAATGAAAATAACAAATGGTCCCAATATTTAAAAGTGCATGATGGTCTTATGTGGGCTGCACAATGTTACCAATAACACGTTTACAAGAAATGCACATAAAAGACACCCTTGAAGTTAGATATGGGAGGGAAGAAGGGGAAAAAATACAGAACTCAAAAATTTAAAAACAAACGGTTAAAAATGTGTTTTTTACATGCAACTGGGAAATAAGATATATAGGTACTGGGATACAGGAAACCATCTTGCCCTACTAGAAAGTTAGGAGGGTGAAGGGGGAGGATATAAGAGAGAACAGATTGGGAGAAGGGGTATTCAGTAGGCTTGCTATTTTGGGGTAGGAGGGTAGAGAAACAATTGTAACTCAAGATCTTGCAGAAATTAATGTTGAAAACTAAAAATGAATGAATGAATGAGTTAAAAAATGAATAAATAAAAAGAAAGAAAAAAGAAGTTAGACATGACTGGGAAAGGAAATGGGTTGGTTATTTAGTGAGAATGAGACATAATAATAATAAGTGACAGATAAATGCCCTTGTGTTTATAAAAGTCCAAAATAAAGGTTTCCAGTGAATTATGTAGAAAACCTGTAGAGGATTTAAGGGAAAGTATGAATGTGGCGATGAGATATTGGGGAGGGTTTACAATCTACATGGACGATGCTAGGAGGAAAGCTGCCATTAACATGAAATCATGGATTTTTTCAAAGTATGATAGCATATATATGCATTTTTCTTCTTCCTAATTCTTCTGACCAAATACGAAATGCTTCTTCCATGAAATTTTCCCCAATCTCTCTGTTGGAAATTATTTCTGTCTCCATTAAAGTCCCCAAGTGGTACAGTGGCTAAAGAACCAGACTTGAAGCCAGAAAGACCTAGGTTCCAGTCCCATCTCTGACACATACTGGCTGTGTGAGCCAGGACAAGCCATTTAAGCTTTCATGGTTCCTGCACAACCAAGGTTGCAAAAAGAGAAAAAGAAAAAAGAAAAAGTTGACCTCTATCATTTTCAAAGCATTGTGGTCTCTCTTGCATTGATCAAACTCCCCTTAAAATCACAATTCTTTGTGTATATTTCTTAAGGACTGAAACTGTAAATGCTTTGAACATAAGGGATAGATTTCATGTACCTTCAATCCTTATCACAATACTGTGCACATAGTCAGGATTTAATATTTTGTTTTAAACTTTATTTTCATTAATTTTAACAAATTAAATTAGTTTTATTAATTTTTCAAATTTAATATTTATTAAGTGACCGTAAGTACATTGAGTGGGCAGCTAACTGGTATAGTGGATAAAGCACCAGACCTGGAGGCAGGAAGTTTAAATCTTTGAGTTCAAATCTGGCTTAAAACACTTACTAGCAGTGTGACCCTGGGCAAGTCATTTAACCCTCTTTGTCTCAGTTTTCTCATCTGTAAAATGAGCTGGAAAAGAAAATGACACTCAAGTATCTCTGCCAAGAAAACCCTAAATGGGGTCACCAAGAAGACAACAGAAAAACTTCTGAATGGGGGCGGAGCCAAGATGGCAGCATAGAAGCAACAAGGTTTCACAGCTTGCACACAGCCACCTCAAATACTCATAAAATATGACTAAGCAAATTTTAGGGCTCCAAAACTCACAACAGAAAAACATGTCTCCCTCTGAAGGCGGCTTGGCAGGTGGGGCTCTTCACAACATGCTGGGAGCCAAAATCAGCCCAGCCTGAAACTGCAGCTTGGCCCCAGGCCTGTCTAGATGAGCTGCAGCTGGAGCCTTCAGGAGAGTGGATCAGCAGCAGCTGTGGCAGTTTCCAGAATTATCAAGCCATAAGAAACAAGGACTAAGTGAAAGGTCAGTGAAACTCATTTAAATTTGGGGAAGAAAAGTAGTCCAGCCAAACTGCCTCCAGGGCAAGGAAGCAGCAGAAGCAGCACCCTACAGCTGCTTCCACATGGCTGCTTCACAAACTCCTGGCCTGCAGTTTGCAGGGGGGCCAAGTGATGGTTCAGAGGCTAAGTGCTCTTGTGTTGAGTGGCCTGGATCCAGATCATGGTCTTGGGTGGTGGTCCTGGGATGCATTTTCAGTGAGCCAAAGCTGGTGGGGGCAGCAAAAAAAATGGTGCCCTCCCAATAGCTCCAGCAGCTGCGAAAACCCCAGTGATTTGGGACAAAGCTTTCCCCTCTGGAAGCAGAGTTTCACAGAGCTAAAAAGACAAGTAATTCGCTGGCAACATGAGTAGGAAAAGGCAGCAAAGTAAGAACAACAATTGAACTCTAGAATCCTTTTTGGGGGACAAAAAGGGTCAAAGCGTGGAACAGGAGGAAGACAACACAGTCAGAACTCCCACACCAAAAGCTTCCACAAAACATAAAGATTGCCTACAAGCCACAGATGAGCTTAAGAAGGATTTTGAAAACCAAATAAGAGAAGTGGAGGAAAAATTAGGAAGAGAAATGAGAATGATGCAAGAAAATCATGAAAAGAGAGTCAACAACCTGACTGAAGAAAATAATACCTTAAAAAATAGATTAACTAAAATGGCAAAAGAGACCCAAAAAGCCAATGAGGAGAAGGATGCCTTAAAAAATCGAATTTGCCAGAAGGAAAAAGAATCTCAAAAGCTCACTGAAGAGAATAATTCCTTCAGAATTAGAGTGGAGCAAATAGAAGCAAATGACTTTATGAGAAATCAAGATACTATTAAACAGATCCAAACAAATGAAAAAAATAGAAGGCAATG